>JAJONZ010017891.1:0-27475 GCA_029582445.1 Solanum paucissectum
CTTATGGATTCCACAGAAGGAGGAATAGTGGTGACGAACGGGGCTGAATCATCACTAGTGTCAGAGGTGAAGGAAAAGTAGGACCAAGACTCCATTTTGCTTGACTTGAAGGCAAATGTTCAAAAGCAGAGAGTATTAGCTTTCAAACAAGTGGGAGATGGTGTGTTAAAATACCAAGGTAGATTGTGTGTACCAGTGGTGGATGAACTCCAAGAGAGGATCATGGAAGAAGCTCATAGCTCCAGATATTCCATCCATTCGGGTTCCACTAAAATGTACCGTGATTTGAGAGAGGTATATTGGTGGAATGTTATGAAGAAGGATATTGCAAAATTTGTTGCCAAATGTCCGAATTGCCAGCAAGTGAAAGTTGAACACCAAAGGCCTGGTGGTTTGGCGCAGAATATAGAACTTCTAGAATGGAAGTGGGAGATGATTAATATGGACTTCATCACAGGTTTGCCAAGGTCTCGCAGACAACATGATTCCATTTGGGTGATTGTAGACAGAATGACTAAATCAGCCCATTTTCTACCGGTAAAGACTACCCCTTCAGCAGAAGATTATGCCAAGTTGTATATCCAAGAAGTGGTAAGATTTCATGGGTTCTGTTCTACATTATTTCAGATAGAGGTGCCCAATTTATAGCACAGTTCTGGAAATCTTTCCAGAAAGGTTTGGGCTCAAAGGTGAACTTGAGTACTGCCTTTCATCCTCAGACTGATGGGCAAGCAGAGCGCACTATTCATACTTTAGAAGATATGTTGAGGGCTTGTGTGATTGATTTCAAAGGGAATTGGGATGATCATCTACCTCTCATCGAGTTTTCTTACAACAACAGTTACCACTCCAGTATCCAAATGGCTCCTTATGAAGCTCTTTATGGGAGAAGATGCAGATCTCCTATTGGGTGGTTTGAAGTTGGTGAAGCAGGGTTAATAGGAACAAATTTAGTTCACCAAGCCATGGAGAAGGTGAAGGTGATTCAGGGGAGGTTGAAAACGGTGCAGAGTCGTCAAAAATCCTACACTGATGTTAGGAGAAGGCCATTAGAGTTTGAAGTAGATGATTGGGTTTATTTGAAGGTTTCACCCATGAAGGGTGTCATGAGGTTTGGTAAGAAAGGAAAACTTAGTCCCCGGTATATTGGACCTTATCGCATAGTCAAGAGAATTGGTAATGTAGCTTATGAGTTGGAGCTACCTCAAGAGTTAGCAGCAGTTCATCCGGTGTTTCACATCTCCATGTTGAAGAAGTGCATGGGAGATCCTTCATTGATTATACCAAGTAAAAATGTTGGGATTAAGGATAACTTATCTTACGAGGAGATTCTGGTTCAGATTTTAAATCGCCAAGTTCGCAAGTTGAGGACCAAAGAAGTAGCTTCAGTCAAAGTCCTTTGGAGGAACCAATTTGTTGAGGAAGCTACTTGGGAAGCTGAAGAAGATATGAAGAAGAGATATCCACATCTCTTTGAATCCGGAGGGAATGCAGAGCAAGGTACTAATTCTCTTCTTAGTACCATTTGAATTATGAATGAGCATGTTGATTGTTGCATTTACTTGTTGGGTGTTTGAGCTAGAGGTTACCACCCTTAGCTTAGTGAAATAAGGCTCATTCGAGGACGAATGTTTCCAAGGGGGATATATTGTAACATCCCGCACTTAGAAACGACTATAAAGAGTTTAAAATATGAAAACATTGACTTTTGGAAGGAATAAGGAAATCTGGAAATTTTGTCTAAGTTAAGAAAGTGAGTTTTGGCTTTTTTCAAACGGCCATAACTCCTATATAAAGATGATTTAGGAGAATTTCTTGATATAGTTTGATATATCTTGAAGATATCTTTCCAACGCCGCCAAGTTTGCGCGATTTCGACATCGTATGAGTGAGATATGCCTTTCGGAAGTTGGGTTGTAGGGTTGAGGAAAGTCCCAATCCGGAATTAGGGAAGGGCAAAGTAGTCTTTTCTCCAATTTATTTCCTAATTCGTTTTTACGGATTTATTGGGGTAAAAACTTAATTTTGGTCAGATTAGAAAAATTATATTCACGCTTAGGTCTAGGAGAAAAGAGAAAGGAAGAAAGAAAGGGAGAAAAGCCAAGATTTCGCCAAGAACATCAAGCGTTTGGAGTGGAATTCGTCGGGGGTGATCCCTATTAAGGTATGTGAGATTTCTTTCGTGTTGGGTTAGTTCACCCACACACTAACTTGTTTCAATTCAGCGATTTTAAAGTTGTTTACATGTTAAGAAGTGAAGTTCTTGAAGAACAATTGTCAAAATTCTTGTTTGTTGAGTTGTTGATGCTTGGGGGTTGATATGATTCATGTTTGCGGGCTTTTTTTTCCGAGTTAGATTGGCTGTGCATTGACGGTAAAATTGATCCTAAGTGTTTGGGGAAAGAACTAGGTAAAATTTAAGGGTTTAGAGATGAAAAACGGAGAAGAAAAATCATCAAAAACCTGGGGAAAAAGGTGGGGCGTCGCGCTAGCCAGCACGCCCCAAAAGGGGCTCTGAAGTTTGCCCCTTGGGGCGACGCGCCAGCCAGAGCGCCCTAGCAGGTCCTCTGAAGTTTGAGGGCTGGCGCCCCGCGCCTCTCAGAGCGCCAAGGACGCCAGTTCTCCCCATTCGTTCCCCACCTTCTCATACTTGTTCCTAAGTGATGTACCTATGTTTCCTAGTCGATTCCAACACTCTAAAGTACATCTAAACATCATGAAATCATTCATAAACATGAGATCATGAACCTTGAATCCATAATTCAATTCAAGAAAAGTTAAGTTCAAAGTCAAAGAAGTTGAGAGTCAATTCTAGGAGTTAAGAAGCAAGTCAAAGCAAGGTTTCTTAAAGTTTTCCACGGGTCTTTAACAATATTTTAACGTCGTTCTAAGAGCTAAGTTTTAAAGTTAAGCAAAGAGTAAAGCTATGGTTTGAAGTTCTTTTCTTCAAAGAGTTATATGGGGACTATATATTCCTAAAGAAGTTTTAAAGAAATGTTTACACATTTAAACAAGATTGGAAACTGAGATTTCCAAAGAGCCTTCGGGCTAGTTTTCAGAAAACAGTATCGCTTTCTTAATGAAGCAAGAGAGGAAACTGAGATTTCCAAGATAGCCTTTGAGCTAAGTTTTTTTGAGCAATTATCTCAAATCAGCAGAAAGAAATGTGTTTTAAAAACATAAAAGCCAGTACATTTTTGTGAGTAGTATTGAGCACCGAATTGGGGGAGCGTTCAAAGAACCCACAACCCCCATAAAACCATGTAGCCATCATGGGTAGAAGAGGTTCATAACTTTTAGATGATTTCTTTAGTTCTTTTTAGGATAGACTAGTGGATCTATTTCTTCTGTGGGAGTTTCTCTAACCGACAACCATCACGTAAGAGCTATTGTGATGATACAACATTTTGCCTCACGCTGCCAGGGCCGTCATATACCTTGCTGAGGGTATAGAACCTGAACTACTAAATAGATCCACCAGTCTATCCTAAAAAGAACTAAAGGAATCATCTAAAAAGTATGACCCTTTTCTACCCATGGTGGCTACATGGTTTATGGGCGCTGTGAGTTGTCTGAACTCTCCCCCATATCGGTGCTCAATACTACTTCCAAAATATGATACTAGCTCTTATGTTTAAAAACATACTTCTTTCTGTGATTTGAGATAATAGCTCAAAAACTTAGCTCAAAGGCTATCTTGGAAATCAAAGTTTCCTCTCTTGCTTAATTGTGAAAGCACTTACTCTTTTCTGAAAACTCGCTCAAAGGCTCTTTGGAAATCTCAGTTTCCGTTCTTATTTAAATTTGAAAACCATTTTAAACTCTTTGGGAATACATAGTCCCCATATACTTTTGAAGAAATGAACTTCAACTTTACTCTTTACTAAACTCAAAACTCAAACCTTAAAACAAAGTTAAATCATTTGTAATAGACTTTTGGAAGACTCTATGAACTTTTCTTGAATGGGCTCTTAATTGATCCTTGAATTGAATTATGGATTCAAGGATCGAGATTTGTGATATGACAGATCTCATGATGTTTAGGAGTGTTTTTAGATAGCTAAACATGAGAAAATATCAAGAATTCACTGTCTGAAATCTGGCCCGCGACGCGGAGATGTATTTATTTTTTTGGTCGTGAAACCAATTTTGATGCAGAGCGGCCATGACAACTCTGCGATGCGAGGGGAAAATTTTCAAATCTGAGGAACAGGTCCGCGACGCGAACCTGGTACCCAGATTTGCTCGACTTGTTCCTTCTTCGTTTTCTAGCCCCAATTCTCCTAATTTCGATTATTTTTCTCCATATATCTTTAGATTCAGGTACCCACAACATATACACAAGAATATAACTCAAAAGAAACTCTAATAATCAATCTTAAACTCTCAAGAACTCCTTAATCTCATCCCAAATTCAAGAACGAAAGCAATTCAAGAATATAACTCAAGAAAATCAAATTTTCAATCTTTTTAGGATGAAATTACACTGAATAAAATATGTTTGGCGCGTGGGTGAACGAACCCAATGCTGTGTGAACTCACATACCTCGTAGGGATCACCCCTTTACGAAATCCAAAAGCGATTTGTGAAGATCTTGACGATTCTTGCTTCTTTTCCTCCTTTCTCCTCTTCTTTTCTCTTTTCTCAAAACTCTAGCTCTATTTTCCAAAAGCGTAAACTGACTAAGATCAGTGTAGAGCCCAATTAATTACCCAAAAATGAAATAAAATAATTGGGTAAGGAAAAAACCATAATGCCCTTTTAAAATCCGAATTGGACATTTTTTTATTTGAACAACCCAACTTCTAATGGGCATATCTCACTCATACGAACTCGGAATCACACAAACTCGGTGGTGTTGGAAAGATTATTCCAAGATATTTCCTACTATATCTGGAAACACACATAACTCATCCTGATCTAGAAGTTATGATCGTTTGAAGTTGACCAAAAATCCAACTTAACAAACTTAACCAATTTTCCAGATTTTATATTCTTTCCAAAAAATGACTATTTCCACTTTTTAACTTCTTTCTAGTTACAGGTTGTTATAATAACTCCCCCTTGGGAACATTCATCCTCGAATGGGATTACTCTTACTAGGCTAAGGGTGTAATATCTAACATTCAGCTCAAACAACCAACAA
This sequence comes from Solanum paucissectum, assembly GCA_029582445.1. Lineage (NCBI taxonomy): Eukaryota > Viridiplantae > Streptophyta > Magnoliopsida > Solanales > Solanaceae > Solanum > Solanum paucissectum. The sequence goes on from JAJONZ010017891.1 coordinate 5,148, forward strand.
GCAATGCAAATACAACAAGCAATCTCATAAGTTAAAGAGTACTAAGAAGAGAATTAGTCCCTTGATTTGGAATTTCTCCGGATTCGAATAGATATGGATATCTCTTCTTCATATCCTCATGCACTTCCCAAGTATCTTCCTCAACAAATTGATTTCTCCAAAGGACCTTGACTGATGCTACTTCCTTAGTCCTTAACTTGCAAACTTGGCGATCTAGAATCTGAACCGAAATCTCCTCATAAGATAAGTTATCCTTGATGCTAATATCTTCAGTTGGTATGATCAATAAAGGATCGGCCATGCACTTCTTCAACATGGAGACGTGAAATACCGGATGAACTGCTGCTAACTCTTGTGGTAGCTCTAACTCATAAGCTACCCTACCTACCCTTTTCGATATTCTGTAAGGGCAAATATACCAGGGACTAAGCTTCCCCTTCTTACCAAATCTCATAACACCTTTCATGGGTGAAACTTTAAGATATACCCAATCATCTACCTCAAACCCTAACTCCCTTCTCCTAATATCAGTGTAGGATTTCTGACGACTCTGCGCTGTTTTCAACCTCTCTTGAATCACTTCACTTTCTCCATAGTTTGATGAACCAAGTATGATCCTATCAACCCAGCTTCACCAACTTCAAACCATCCAATAGGAGATCTGTATCTTCTCCCATAAAGAGCTTCATAAGGAGACATTTGGATGCTGGAGTGGTAACTATTGTTATAGGAAAATTCAATAAGAGGTAGGTGATCATCCCAATTACCTTTGAAATCAATCATGCAAGCCCTCAACATATCCTTTAAGGTCTGAATAGTGCACTCTGCTTGCCCATCTGTCTGAGGGTGAAAAGCAGTACTTAAGTTCACCTTTGAACCCAAGCCTTTTTGCAATGACTTCCAAAACTGTGCAGTAAATTGTGCACCTCTATTTGATATAATCGAAACAGGGACTCCATGAAGTCTTACTACCTCTTGAATATATAACTTGGCGTAATCCTCTGCTGAATGGGTAGTCTTTATCGGCAACAAGTGGGTTGATTTGGTCATTCGATCCACAATCACCCATATAGAATCATGTTGCCCGCGAGACCTTGGCAAACCCGTGATGAAGTCCATTTTTATCATCTCCCACTTCCATTCTGGAATTTCTATATTCTGAGCCAAACCACCAGGCCTTTGATGCTCCACTTTAACTTGTTGCCAATTCGGACACTTAGCAACAAACTCTTCAATGCCCTTCTTCATGCTACTCCACCAATAGACTTCTCTCAAATCACGATACATCTTTGTGGAACCCGGATGAATGGAATATCTAGAGCTATGAGCTTCCTCCATGATCCACTCTTGGAGTCCATCCACCATTGGTACACACAATCTACCTTGATATCTCAAAACGTCATCACCCCTTGTTCAAAAGCTAATACTTTTTGCTTATGAACATTTGCCTTCAATTCAAGCAAAATAGGATCTTTGTCTTTCTTTTCTTTCACTTCTGACACTAACGAAGATTCAACCACATTCATCACCACTACTCTTCCTTCTGTGGAATCCATTAGTCGGACTCCTACGCTTGCAAGTCTATGCACACCTTTCACTAACTCTCTATTTTCTTCCTCAACATGAGCGGTACTACCCATAGAAAACCTACCCAAAGCATCAGCAACAACATTAGCCTTACCTGGGTGATAAAGAATACTCATGTCATAATCCTTGAGTAATTCCAACCACCTCTTTTGTCTGAGATTAAGCTCTTTCTAAGTAAACACATACTGAAGACTCTTGTGATCAGAGAATACATCAACATGAACACCATACAAATAATGACGACATATCTTCAAAGAAAATACCACATCAGCCAACTCTAAGTCATGGGTTGGGTAATTCTTCTCATGAACCTTCAACTGTCTGGAGGCATAAGCTATAACTTTTCCATTCTGCATTAACACACAACCCAAATCAACTCTAGACTCATCACAATATACAACAAAGCCTTGCGTACCTTCTGGTAAGGTTAACACTGGGTAGTAGTCAACCACTTTTTCAATTCCTGAAAGCTTTTCTCACAAGCTTCAGACCATTAAAACTTTATTGTTTTCTGAGTTAACTTGGTCAAAGGAGACGAAATAGACGAGAACCCTTCGACGAACCTTCTACAATAGCCAGCCAAACCCAAGAAACTCCTAATATCAGTTGGAGATGTGGGTCTAGGTCAATTTTACACTGCCTCTATCTTTTGGGTATCAACTCTAATCCCATCACTGGAAACTATGTGGCCCAAGAACGTTACAGACTCAAGCCAAAACTCACATTTAGAGACTTTAGCGTATAACTCTTTATCCTTCAAAGTCTGAAGAACTATTCTGAGATGGCTAGCATGATCTTCTTCATTTATCGAATAGATTAGTATGTCATCAATGAAGACGATAACAAACATATCTAAATAAGGCTTGAATAATCTATTCATAAGGTCCATGAACGATGCAGGTGCATTGGTCAAACCGAATGACATGACCAGAAACTCATAGTGACCATAACGGGTCCTGAATGTTGTCTTGGGAATATCACATTCCCTTACTTTCAACTGATGGTAACCAGATCTGAGTTATATCTTAGAAAAACAAGAAGCACCCTGAAGTTGATAAAAAAGATCATCAATTCTCAAAATATGATACTTGTTCTTGATGGTAACCTTGTTCTACTGACGGGAATCTATACACATCCTAAGGGAACCATCCTTCTTCCTCATAAATAAGACCGGAGCACACCAAGGTGAGACACTTGGTCGAATAAAGCACTTATCAAGGAGATCTTTCAACTGCTCCTTAAACTCTTTTAACTCTGCTGGTGCCATTCTATATGGAGGAATAGATATAGGATGAGTATCTGGGAGAACGTTTTTACCGAAGTCTATCTCTCTCTCAAGAGGGACTCCGGGTAGATCATCTGGAAAGACTTCTGGAAACTCTTTGAAACTGACTGAATATGAGGTATCTCAACACTAGAGTCATTAACTCAGACTAAGTGATAGACACACCCCTTAGAAACTAACTTCCTTGCCTTAAGGTATGAAATGAAACGACCCTTAGGCACTGCTGAACTGCTTTTCCACTTTAAGACTGGCTCATTTGGAAACTGAAACTTGACAACTCGGGTTCTACAATCAACTGAGGCATAACAGGCATAAAGCCAGTCCATACCAAGAATGACATCAAAATCTAACATGTCTAACTCAACTAGATCAGTCGTGGTACTCTTGTGATTAATGAAAATAAGACAATCACGATAGACTTTCTCTGCTACAATATACGCATTGATAGGTGTAGAAATATTGAATGGTTCTCTAAGTTGTTCAGGAATAACATCAAAATTCATTGCAACATAAGGAGTTACAAATGATAAACTCGCTCCTGGGTCTAGCAAAGAATAAACATTAGAGTTAAAGACTTGGATCATACCACTGACAACATCTGGTGAATCCTCTTGCTCTTGGCGACTGGTGATAGCATATAGGCGATTTGCTCCTCCGCCAGTACCTGAAGTAGCTCCTCTAGGTGCAACTTTGTCTGGTGGAGCAAATGAAGAAGACTGGGCTCTATTACCCCCATTACCGTTACCCTGCATGTTCTTTGGACACTCTCACATGAAATGCCCATTCTATCCACACTTGAAACATCCAATGGAGCCCTCATGACATGTGCCTGAGTGGTTCCTACCACACTTAGCGTAGGGAGGAGGCTTACTACCCCCTTGCGCCATACTACCCTGATAATAGGTAGGCGTGGCTCTGAAATTCTGACTATTGTACTCACTTTTGTTTTTAGGTGCAGGTGCACTAGCAGATTATGGAGCAGGTCCCTTCTATTTTTGTTGGAAGGATGAACAATTAGCATTACTCTTCTATTGTCCGGACTCGTTCCCTGTCTTAGCTCTCTTGTTCTTAAACTCCTCTTTATCCCTCAGCTTCTCTTCCTCAATCTGTTGCACATATACCATTAACCTCGATATATCCATTTCCCCAATTAGCATCGCTGCCCTGCCCTCTTTTCTTGATAGACGGGATAACCCAGCAACAAATTGACTCATTCTACTCCTCATATCTGCAACCATCTCTGGAGCATAACAAGATAGTTGGGTGAACTTCAGCCCATACTCATGAACACTTAGTGACTCTTGCTTAAGGGTAAGGAACTCTCGTACCTTAGCCTCTTTCAGTTCTCGAGGAAAGAAACACCCCAAGAAAGCCTCTTCAAAATAAGCCCAACTCACAGGTGGTGCATCATCAGCTCGGTTCTTCTTCCATTGATCGAACCAAATCCTAGCGACACCCTTCATCTGGTATGCGGCTAGTTCCACCCTCTCGGTATCCACAACATGCATAACATCAAGTACCTTTTGCAGCTCCTCAATAAAGTTCTTTGGATCCTCAATAGTGCTTGAACCTGTGAAACTTGGAGGGTTCATCCTCAAGAACTCACAAATCCTCAAAGTGTTAGCCTCTTCTTGTCGAGCCCCTCTTTGTTGGCCAACCTGATTAGTCACAACTTGACTTAGCATCCTTATTGCCTCTCTGAACTCAACGTTAGTGACCTCCCCTTAAGGTTGCACTCAGGTGCATTTGGTAACTCTTGTTCCTAAACATTACGCCTAGCAGGACGACCTCTGACAACTCTTTGTGGCGGCATGATTATCTGAAAACACGCACAAGCACGAATTAGAAGGAAACTTTCTTTAGAGATCAAACTCTAACGCACAAAATGAGTAAGAAAAAGTGAGAAATTTTTCCAAAGTGTTGCAGCCTCCTAATTATAGATGTGGCATGCTTCACACCGATAACTAGGACTCTACAGACACGACTTCATAGACTCCCTAGGATTCTTGAACTCTGTGCTCAGATAACAAGTTTGTCACTCCCCGAGCCTACACCCTGGGCAGGACTGGCACTCGAGAACCATTTTTGGCTCCAAACGAACCCTTGGCTTGGCTTATTTACTCAGCGGAAGACTTAACTCATGAAGAAAAATACTTTTAAGTAAACTGAACTGCTCAATAAACACTTAGAATGTATCAAGATGACATTCACTGGCCAAAAGTGGCAACTCAAGTCTCAACCATTAAAACAGGAAATAGAAACTCAATAACTAACATCTGACTGTCTATGAAGCCTCTAAACAACTGAGGTAGATGTTGGGACAAGACCCACGACATCCTAATGAGCTAGTAATAAAACTGAAAGCAGTAAAAGAGATCATCTGGAAGCAAAGAGGCTCACCATAAGACTTTGAGTGCTCAACTGGATCAACGATGCGCTGGATGTTGATCCTGGTTATCTGTGTCTGCATCATAATAAGATGCAAGCCAAATGGCATCAGTACATTGAATGTACGAGTATGTGAGGGAAATTCTAAAACAAGACATAAGCTTGAAAGGAACTGAAAAACTTACCTGGCTCAACTCAACTCAACATAACTGAACTCATTTCAATATAAAGCAGTTTAAAAACTAGTGCAATATAAACAAAAGTTGTTTAAAACATGATATCAACTCTGTGTGTATGCAAAGATACATATAACTCTAAAATGTATGTGGAAATACAAATAATAAAAATACAATTTCTTCTGTGGGAGCTTCTCTAACCGACAACCATCACGTAAGAGCTATTGTGATGATACAACATTTTGCCTCACGCTGTCAGGGCCGTCCTATACCTTGCTGAGGGTATAGAACTTGAACTACTAAATGGATCCACTAGTCTATGCTAAAAAGCACTAAAGGACTCATCTAAAAAGTATGACCCTTTTCTACCCATGGTGGCTACATGGATTATGGGGGCTGTGAGTTGTCTGAACTCTCCCCCATATCGGTGCTCAATACTACTCCCAAAATATGATACTAGCTCTTATGTTTAAAAACATAATTCTTTCTGTGATTTGAGATAATTGCTCAAAAACTTAGCTCAAAGGCTATCTTGGAAATCAAAGTTTCCTCTCTTGCTTAATTGTGAAAGCACGTACTCTTTTCTGAAAACTAGCTCAAAGGATCTTTGAAAATCTCAGTTTCCGTTCTTATTTAAATGTGAAAAATATTTTAAACTCTTTGGAAATACATAGTCCCCATATACTTTTGAAGAAATGAACTTCAACTTTACTATTTACTGAACTCAAAACTCAAGCCTTAAAACAAAGTTAAATCATTTGTAATAGACTTTTGGAAGACTCTATGAACTTCTCTTGACTGGACTCTTAACTGATCCTTGAATTGAATTATGGATTCAAGGATTGAGATTTGTGATTTGAAAGATCTCATGATGTTTAGGATGTTTTTAGATAGCTAAATATGAGAAATTATCAAGAATTCACTGTCTGAAAGCTGGTCCGCAACGCAGAGATGTATTTAAATTTTTGGTCGCAAAACCAATTTTGAGGCAGAACAGTCCGTGACCGCGACGCGACGCAAGGGGAAAATTTTCGCGGAGAAGGTACCTAGATTGCCCGACTTGTTCCTTCTTCATTTTCTAGCCCCAATTCACCTAATTTCGATTCTTTTTCTCCATATATCTTTAGATTCAGGTACCCACAACATATACACAAGAATCTAACTCAAAGAACTATAATAATCAATCTTAAACTCTCAAGAACTCCTCAATCGCATCCCAAATTCAAGAACGAAAGCAATTCAAGAATACAACTCAAGAACATCAAATTCTCAATCTTTTTAGGACGAAATTACACTGAATAAAACATGTTTGGCGCGTGGGTGAATGAACCCAACGCTGTGTGAACTCGCATACCTCATAGGGATCACCCCTTGACGAAATCCTCAAGCATTTTGTGAAGATCTTGACGATTCTTGCTTCCTTTCCTCCTTTCTCCTCTTCTTTTCTCTTTTCTCAAAACCCTAACTCTTTTTTCCAAAAGTGTAAACTGACTAAAATCAGTTTAGACCCCAATTAATTACCCAAAAACGAAATAAAATAATTGTGTAAGGAAAAGACCATAATGCCCTTCTAAAATCCGGTTTGGACATTTCCTTATTTGAACAACCCAACTTCCAATGGGCATATCTCACTCATACGAACTTGGAATCGCGCAAACTCGGCGGCTTTGGAAAGATTATTCCAAGATATTTCCTACAATATCTGGAAACACACATAACGCATCCTGAGCTAGAAGTTATGGTCGTCTAAAGTTGACCAAAAATCCAACTTAACAAACTTAACCAATTTTTCAGATTTTATATTCTTTCCAAAAAATGACTATTTCCACTTTTTAACTTCTTTCTAGTTCTTTCTAGTTATGGTGTGTTACAGTTCATCACTTTAAGCAACTCTTTTTAGTTTTCCACTTCTTGTTACCTTGACGTAAGATGATATATGGTTCATTTTTGGAATTCTACTTGAAGTTATATTTAATTTTCATCCCTTCAACATTTGCAGGTTTTTTGTCCCAACTTGGAAGAGCTTATCTCGAGCGCTAACATCATAAGTTCTCTATGCTCTTACCAACTTCCAACTCCTTACTTCAGCAAACTTGTAACATTAAAAGTAGATAATTGCGGAAAAATGAGAAACTTGATATCTCAATCAGTGACTAGAGATCTTCTGAATCTCCGGGAGCTATTGATTCAACACTGCCAATCAATGGAAGAAGTGATCACAAGAGAGGAACAAGGAGAAGGAATCATGACCTTATTTCCCCTGTTGGAAAGCTGTAGCTTAGGTATCTTCGTAAGTTGGGGTATTTCTTTCAGACGAAGCATCACTACAACAAAAATAACTTTTAGCGACAATAAATAAAAACATTAATAAAGAGTTTTAAAGTCTTTACCGGCATTAGTTAAGTTTCATTAGAACCAATGTCGCTAAAGGCTTTAGGGACATATACAAAGAGTGATAATTATCACTATAAATACATATTTAACGGTAATTAAACTATTGCTATTAATTAATTGCCGTTAATGATCACTTTTTATGTAGTGCATCCTCTTAAATTTCCACTTCTCAGGGAAATGAGGATTGATGACTACCTTGAAATGAAGACGTATGTCCAACAGAGAATATCTATGATTACACCGAGTATTCAATGTGTGAATTATGATGATAAGGTGAAAGTAGATTATCTCAATAAATGGACACAGCCGAGGTTTACTTCTTGGTTTGTCATCTATAACTAATAATTATCCCTTTCCGTCTTAACTTAATATTCAGATACTTATTTATGTTTGTCAAAATTGAAGAAACTTTCTTCTACAATATTTTTAATGAGAAATCTGAAGCATCACTATTCTCTGCCCCAGGAACAAAAATCTAGTCAAGGTGACATTTCTGAAGCTTCTGATGACTCGAAAGGGTGAACCATGATTTTGGGGGTAATGGCAATGAAGCCGAACCTAGTCATGGAAGAAGCTAGTGTTTGTTGATTTTTGAAAGAAGGGGTGGATCTTGAGGAAGTGGCACGAGCCTAGAGTAGCAGCCTATTACATATTGTCGGGCCCCTTTGACATCTTATCAGTTAAGTGCTAGCACTCCTTTAGAGTAAGATGCTCGTGATGGAGTTAACAAGCAAAGGCGAATAGATATTATAATTCATGGATTCACATGAACCCAATAGTTTTTGCCAAGAGACTTTTTATTTGTATAAGTAATTTCTTTAAATACATATTCTCTGATGTGCGGGGGGTGTTAAGCATCTCACATTAGTTGAGGAACTTTCTGATTGATTTTGATTCAAGGACAGTTTTTCTCTAAAAATTTGGACAAATGAAAGTTAAACTAAGAAAAAAGAACTTCATAAATTATTGTCGGGAAAAGGTAAGCCTTTGAAGACTGTTTTGGAATGTGAACTGAAGACTAAAAATATTTTTTGATTTTTATGGTCACCAGTTGCCTACAATTATTATTTGATTGATCTTTATATACCACCATATCTTCTTGTATAGCTCCAAAATTAATCTAATATTTCACAGATCCGAGCATTGTCTGCTGAAAACTATTGCCAACAGCTTGTACACACATTGGTGGATGTCATGTTGCCTACGTCATATTGTACACACGTGTGTGGATTCCACGGTGTATCAAGTTAAAGTAACTTGTAACAAAATGTAACTATATCATGTACTTGCCACTAAAATACACTGATAATGTAAGAGTTGTTTCCATTGTCGGTGTATATAAGTTATATTCTTATTTGAAGTGCCATTCCGACATGAGATTCTATCATTTCCTTCAATTTGTGAGTTCTCTTATACTAGAATTTGTTGGCTTTTGTGTGTTTGAATAATTTGTAGAAAACACAAGTGCCAATAGTAGAAACCAAACCACCACAAAACAACATTGTTGTTGATCAAAGCAAGGACATACAAGTTTCTCTGATGATAGAGAAGAAGGGTAACACAAGGCCCCAACGCAATAATAATTGTACAACTTACATAAATCTCATAGTTAAAGGACCTAAATTACATTATATCCCTAATGTTTTTCAATTTACAAAAATTCCTCAAAATCAGTGCTATCCGGATACATAGCAAAGAAGCCGAATACATAAAATCTGATACATTAAAATAAAATCAGTTACACTATTAAAGGAAAGAGAATATAAAATTGATGTGAGTTCCCCAAATCACGTTAATCTAGTAGATTTCAATCTCTCACAAATCTTAAAAGATTCAATCAAATCGAAATTCAAATTTTCTTCTCTCAATTCTCTTGCAAATCCGCCCAACTTCAATTCAAAATTCAATTTTTCTTCTCTCAATTCTATTCCCAATCCGTCTAGCTTCAAAGAATTCAAATTTTCTTCTTTCAATTCTCACCCAAATCGTAATAGATTGAAAAAAGTCAAAAACAATAGCTGATTTTATTGGTACACGTATCTACAAATTTCCAACATGTATAATTAATACATTGGTCAATGGATGAATTATCTAATTTTTGTCCATTGTTAATTGTGCTCTCGTGTTATATTATTCAGGCTCCCGTTAAACGCTTATGCAAAGATGTTAAATGTCCCATTTTTTTTTTGGGCTCCCCATTAGTGCCACCATATTTGGAAGGAAAAAGTTAAAGGAATATTTTAAAATTCAGGCAAGGTGTGAATTTCGCAATGGGAGGGGTAACAACACTTGATTATGCCTACTTGTTGGACAAGGGAGTAACGTCCAGTTACAGTGTGTCTTTGGGGACTCAACTGGGTTGGTTAAAAGATATGATATCTTCCTTTTGCAAGTTTCCTTCAGGTGATAGCCCAGGGCCGCCCATGTTGGTGCTATGAAATTATTTATGTGTATCCGTTATACATTGATACAACATACAAAAAGGCTGAAGAGATACATAGCTTTAATGAATACATGTATGTGTGGTAATTGCTATGTAATAGATACATTTAGTATAAATTCAAATTGACGTAACATACCTAAAAAAATAGTGCATGATATATTACTATTTATGTATCTTATTTTATTTGAGAAATACTGTATTTTATAAAAAGAAACATTATACACATACTTATTCCAAATAACATTTGTTTTTGTGTGATACATAACACAATAGTGATCATTTGATACATATATGATATATGTAATAAAGTTTGAAAATTATTGAATTTGATATATATTATGTATCATTCACATATCAATTAATTTGATACACAATGTTTTAGCTATATAGAACATTAGGGTTGATGTATCAAGTGTATTTATTGGGTAAAGTATACAGACTCATAGCCTTCTAGTTGAATAATTTTGGGTGTATGTATCTGGTAATAAAATATCGTCACGAATATGTAATATACCTATTGTTGGATCTAATACATAGTGCTCCAGTTATAGACCATTATGATTTATGTATCCAGATTGAAGATATATTATATAACTTGATACACGTTAATGACAAATTAGGTAGTGTTTATGTATCAAGTACATTTATATTGAACGTGATAAACACTAATCGAAGATTCAACAACATTAGAGTTATGTATCAATACCTTAAATATGAACATGATACATTGCATAAAACAAAGGCTAATGTAGTAGTGATGAATCGAATAAGTAATAAAACTAACAAAGACTAATTTAAGAATAAAAAAATAAACGAGATATATTCAAAATTTGTATCTTTGGTAGTGATGGTCGTGTAATGACAGATCCAACTTTTTTCCTTTTTTTTGAGCGTTTTCAACACTAGATTTAGAACTCGAGCATGCATCCTTTTTCGACTTCTCCAATGTTAGATTCTTTATGAATAATGGATTATTTCTTTGTTTAGATCTATTTTGAATAAAATCTTCATCGTCGGAATCAAATATCCACATACATTATCATCAGTGGTTGAAACTATTTGTCACACCCCGAGCCTACACCCTGGGCGCGACCGGGCACTCGAGAACCATTGTTGGCCCCAAGCAAACACTTGGCCTGACTTTTTTCTTAGTGGAAGACTTACTCATAAATAAGATGAACTTTAAAGTAAAATTTACTCAACTGTCTCAAAGATAAACTCAGAATGTTTTATAAATAAATATTCAACTAGCCGAATAGGCAACTCAAGTCTAAACATGGACAACTGAAAATGAAAAGACTCATGAACTACTGTCTATCTATCTATCTATGAAGCCTCTACTAATTGAGATGGATGTCGGGACAAGACCCTCGACATCCTAACAAACGAACTGAAATGATAAAGTAAACAAAGGATCCTCCGAAAAGCAAAGAGGTTCGCCAACAACCCTGAAGCTTGACTGGATCAACGAAGCGCTAGATGCTGATCCTGGTTACCTATATCTGCATCATAAAAGATGCAGGTCAAATGGCGTCAATACATGGAATGTACGAGCATGTGAGGGAAATTCAAAAACAAGTCATAAGCTTGAACTGGAACTAAAGAAGCACTTACATCGTCTCAACTAAACTCATTTCATTATAAAGCAGTGATAAAGATGAAATATAAAGAAAAGCTTTAAAACATATAGATAACAACTCAATGTAATAGAAAATACAACATAAATTCTATTTGAATGTCAAAATACAAAGTAACTCTGTTTGGTATATAAAATACAAGTAACTATGTGGGAGATTCTCTAACCGACAACTATCACTATGAGCTATGTGATGATATGGCGCCTAGCCCACGCTGTTAGAACTGTACTATACTTTGACGGGGTATAGGACCAACTATTAAGTGGATCCACTAGTCTATACTAAAAAGCATTAAGGAATCATCTAAAAAGTATGACCCTTTTTACCCACGTTACCTACATGGTGTATGGAGACTTTGAGTTATCTGAACTCGTCCCCATATCGGTGCTCAATACTACTCCCAAAATGTAACTATCTCATATGTTTAAAAACATAACTCTTTTCTGTGGTTTGAGATTATTATTATTCAAAAATCTTTCTCTTAAAAGTGATAGTACTAAAACTTCTCATGAAAACTCTTTTGAAAATCAGTGTTTCCTCTCATCTTAAATGTGAAAACATTTACTCTGGGTATACTTAGTTCTCATAAATAATTTTAAAGAAAATGAACTCATCTCCACTCTTCCTCAAACTCAATGCTTAAGTCTTAAAACAAGTATAAACAAGTGTAAAAGACTTTTTGAAAACACTAGAGGAACACTCTAGACTTAACTCTTAACTCTACCTTAAATTAGAATTATGAATTCAAGGTTAATATTTATGATAGGAAGGATGTAGTGATGATTAAATGGGTTTCATATAGTTAATCATGAGAAACGGTTGAAAAACACTGTCAGGAGAGGAAGTCCGCGACGCGGAGATGAATTATAATATTTTGTCGTGAAAAAATTATGAAACAATGGAGTCCACATTCTCTCTACGACGCGGAGAGGGAAATTTCACTTTGGGGAACAGGTCCACGACGCGGACTTGGTCCGATCTTTTCTTACTCATTTTTCAACCATAATTCGCCTAGAATCAAATGGTTTCTTTCCCAATCACTTAGATTCGAATACTCAACTTATGTACACGATAATCTACTCCAAACCACCCTCAATTCACAAACTTTTATCTCAAGAACTCATCAAACCCATCCTAATTCAAAAATGGAAACAATACTTTCAAGAAACAAATCAAGAACTCAAATTCTTCAACTTCAAGAATGAAACCTAGCTGAAAAAAACATGATTGGTGTGTGGGTGAACGAACTCAACACTATGAAAAACTCACATACCTCTTAGGGAATAAACCCTTTGCGAAACAGCCTTCGATTCGACAGGAAAATTGAAGATCGCCTTGACTTTTCTCCTTTTCTCCTCTTCTTGAACTCCTCTCAAAACCCTAGTGTAAATTAGGATTTGTGTAAACTGATTACAACAGTTTAGACCCCTAATTATTTACTAAAAATGAATTAAATCTGATAGGTCAAGAAAAAGACCAAAATACCCCTCTTATTTTTGGGTAATTTTCCTTAATTGGATAGCACGGCTTCAAATGGGCATATCTCCCTCATACAAGCTCAAAAATTTGCAAACTCGATGGAGTTGGAAAGAGGATTCTAAGACCTTTAATTTGATATCTTATGGGCCACCTAACTCATCCTGTACTGAAAGTTATGGTCGTTTGAAGATGACCCAAAACTCCTAACTCATGCATAACTTGCAATATTTCAGATTTTGCTATTTCCAATTTAGTTCTTTCTATTTTTAGCTCTTTCAAATACCGAGGTGTTACAATATATCCCTCTTGGGAACATTCATCCTCTAATTAGATTACTCTAAGTAGACTAAGGGTGGAATCATCTAACACCCAACTCAAACACTCAACTTGGAAATTTACACAACATTTCAACTTAAAAAGTACTAAATAAAGAATTAGTACCTTCATTGGGAATTTCTCTGGGCTCAATGAGACGTGGATATCTCTTCTTCCTATCCTCTTCAGCCTCCCAAGTAGCTTCCTCAACAGATTGATTCCTCCATAAGACCTTGACTGATGCTACCTCCTTGGTTCTCAACTTGCGAACCTAACGATCCAGAATTTGAACGGGAATCTCCTCGTAAGATAAGCTATCCTTAATGTCAATATCTTCCATAGGTATAATAAGTGAAGGATTTGTCATACACTTCTTGAACATTAAAATGTGAAATATCGGATGACTGCTGCTAACTTTGACGGTAGCTCCAACTCATAAGCTACATTGTCAATCCTCTTGGATATCCTGTAAGGACCAATATATCAGGGACTAAGCTTCTCCTTCTTACCAAATATCATAACACCCTTCATGGGTGAAACCTTCAATTAAACCCAATCATCTACTTCAAACTCAAAGTCTCTTCTCCTAACATCTGTATAGGATTTTTGACGACTCTGCGTTGTTTTCAACCTTTCTTGAATAGTCTTCACTTTCTCCATAGCTTGATGAACCAATTCTGGTCCTATCTACCCAGCCTCACCAAACTCATACCATCCAATATGAGATCTACATCTTCTCCTATAAAGAGCCTCATACGGAGCATCTAGATGCTAGAATGATAACTATTGTTATAAGCAAACTCTATCAGAAGTAAGTGATCATCCCAATTACTTTTGAAATCGAGTACACACACCCTCAACATATCCTCTAAAGTTTTAACTGTGTGCTCTGCTTGACCATCAGTCTGAGAATGAAAAGCAGTATTAAGGTTCACCTTTGAACCCAAACCCTTCCGGAAAGACTTCCAAAATTGTGCGGTGAATTGCGCACCTCTATCTGAAATAATGGACCCCAGAACTCCATGAAGTCTGACTATCTCTTGAATATATAACTTCGCATAGTCCTCTGCTGAAAAAGTAGTCTTTACCGGTAAGAAATGGGTTGATTTAGTCATTCGATCTACAATCACCCAAATCGAATCATGTTGCCTGCAAGACCGTGGTAAACCAATAATGAGCCATACCACCGGGCCTCTAGTGCTCTACCTTGACTTGTTGGCAATTGGGGCACTTAGCAACGAACTCTGCAATACCCTTCTTCATACTATTCCACCAATAGACTTCTCTCAAGTCACAATACATCTTTGTGGAACCAGGATGGATATAATATTTGGAGCTATGAGCTTCCTCCATGATCCTCTCTTGGAGTTCATCCACCCTTGGCACACATAATCTACCTTAATACCTCAATACATCATCTCCCCCTTGTTCAAAAGCCTTCACTTTTTGCTTATGAACACTTGTCTTTAATTCAAGAAAAATAGGATCTTGGTCTTGTTTCTCTTTCACTTCAGACACTAGTGACGATTCAGCCCCATTCATCACCACTACTTCTCCTTCATTGGAATCCATTATCCGGACTCCCAATCGTGCAAGTATGTGCACATCTTTTGCTAACTCTTTCTTTACTTCCTCAATATGGGCGGTACTACCCTTAGATAATCTGCTCAAAGCATCAGCAACAACATTAGCTTACCCGGGTGATAGAGGATACTCATGTCATAATCCTTGAGTAACTCTAACTATCTCCTATGTCTGAGATTAAGTTCTTTCTGACTGAACACATACTGAAGACTCTTGTGATCGGTGACCACATCTATGTGAACACCATAAAGATAATGATGCCATATTTTCAAAGCAATTACTACAACAGCAAACTGTAAACCATGGGTTGGGTAATTCCTCTCGTGAATCTTAAGTTGTCTGGAGGCATAAGCTATAACCTTGGCATTCTGCATCAATACACAACCTAGTCCAACTCTAGATGCATCACAACACACAACAAAACCTTGCATACCTTCTGGTAAGGTCAACATTGGGCAATAGTCAACCTAGTTTTCAATTCCTGAAAGTTTTTCTCATAAGCTTCAGACCATTATAACTTTACTATTTTCTGAGTCAACTTAGTCAACGGGATGAAATAGATAAGAGACCCTCAACGAACCTTCTATAATAACCAGCCAATCCCAAGAAACTCTTAATATCAGTTGGAGACGTGGGTCTAGGCCAGTTCTTTACTGCCTCAATATCAACTCTAATCCCTTCACCAAAAACAATGTGGCCCCAAGAATGCCACATACTCAAGCCAAAACTCACATTTGGAGAATTTAGCATACAACTCTCTATCCTTGAGAGTTTGGAGAAGTACTCTGAGATGACTAGCATGATCTTCCTCATTCCTCAGATAGATTAGAATATCATCAATGAATACAATAACAAACATATCTAGATAAGGCTTGAATACTATGTTCATAAGGTACATGACTGTTGCACGATCATAAGTTAGGCCAAAAGACATAACCAGAAACTCATAATGACCATATAGGGTCTTGAAAGCTATCTTAGGGATGTTACTTTCTCTTACTCTCAATGGATGATAGCCTGATCTGAGTGGCACCCTGAAGTTGATCGAAGAGATCATCAATTCTCAAAAGAAGATACTTATTCTTGATAGTAACATTGTTCAATTGATAGTAATCTATACACATTCTAAGAGAACCATCTTTCTTCCTCACAAATAAGACCGAAGCGCCACCAGGCGAGACACTTGGTCGAATAAAGCCTTTATCAAGAAGGTCCTTCAACTTCTTTTTTAACTCTTTCAACTCTGTTAGAGCCATTATATATGGTGGAATAGAGATAGGATGAGTATCGGGAAGAATATCTATACCGAAGTCTATTTATCTTTCATGAAGGACTCCGGGAAGATCATCTGGAAAGACTTCTGGAAACTCACTCACAATTGGACTGACTGAATAGGTGGTGTCTCAACACTAGAGTCATTAACTCGGACTAAGTGATAGATGCACCCCTTGGAAACTAACTTTCTCACCTTAAGGTACGAAATAAAACAGCCCTTAGGCAGTGCTGAACTACTCATCTACTTAATAACTGGCTCATTAGGAAATTGAAACTTAACTACTCGAGTTCTACAATTAACTGAGGCATAACAGGCATGAAGCCAGTCTATACCTAGAATGACATCAAAATCTACAATATCAAACTCAACCAAGTCAGCCATGGTGTCCTTGTGATTGACGGAGATGGTACAATCACGATAAACTCTGTCGACTAGAATAGACTCACCAACAGGTGTAGAAACACTGAAGATCAAGAAGTTGCTCAGGAAAAATATCAAAATTCATAGAAATATAAGGAGTCACAAAATATAGACTCACTCTTGGATCTAAAAAAGCATATACATCAAGAGTAAAGACTTTGATCATACTAGTGACAACATCTGGAGAATTCTCTTGCTCTTGGCGACTGGTGATAACATACAGACGGTTTGCTCTTCAGCATATCCCTGAAGTAGATCCTCTAGGTGCAGCTTTGTCTGGTGGAGTGACTGAAGAAGATTGGGCTATGTTACCCCCATTGCCATTACTTTTCCTGTTCTTAGGGCACTCTTTTATAAAGTGACCATTCTGACCACACTTGAAGGAACCAGTGGAACCATCACGACACACTTTTGAGTGGGTCCTACCACACTTAGCACATGCGTAAGTCCCATTTCCTCCTTGTGCCACACTACCCTGAGACTGTGCAGGTCTAGCTCTGAAATTTTGTGAATTCTGATTATTAACTCACCTTTGTTCCTTGGTGCAGCTGCACTAGCAGATGATGGAGCAGGTCCCTTTTGCTTTTATTGGAAAGATGATCGGTTTGCATTACTCTTCTTCTGTCCGGACTAATTTACTGATGTCTTTGCCTTTTTGTTTTGAAACTCTTCTCTATCCCTCAGTTTATATTCCTCAACCTGTTGCACATGGATCATAAGTCTTGTTATGTCCATATCTCCTATCAGTATAATTGTCTTGCCCTCCTTACTTGACAGACGAAACAACCCAGCAAGGAACAGACTTATCCTGCTCCTCATGCCAACAACCATCTCCGAGGCATAATGGGACAGTTGGGTGAACTTAAGGATATACTCATGCACACTCATCGATTCCTACTTAAGAGTGAGGAATTCTCTTAACTTTGCCTCTCTTAGCTCACGGGGAAAGAAACCCTCCATGAAGGCTTCCTCGAACACAACCCAGCTCACAATTGGTGCACCCTCAACTCTATTCTTTTTCCATTTGTCAAACCAGATCCTAGAAACACACTTCAATTAGTATGCAACTAGTTCCACTCGCTCAACATCAGCAACATGCATAACCTCAAACACTTTCTACAACTCTTCCACAAAGTTTTCTGGATCGTCAGTGACACTTGAACCGGTGAAATCTGGAAGATTTATCCTAAAGAACTCACGGATTATGAACGTATCAGCCATATCATGTCGATTCTCTCTTTGTTACCTAGCTTGGTTGGTCACAACTTGGTGCAACATCCGGATAGTTTCACGAAACTCATCATTAGTGACCTCTCATTAGGGTGGCACTTTTGGTGCATTGGGTACCCGTTGATACTCAACATTCCTCCTAGCAGAACAACCTCGGACAGCTCTTCGTAGAGGCATGATCTAAAAGATACACGCAAGCACGAGTTAGAAGGAAACTTTATAGAGTTAAACTTTATTGCACGAAATGAGTATGAAAGAAGTGAGATAGTTCCTAAATGACGTAGCCTCTTAATTATAGATGTGGCACGCTTCACACGGATAACTAAGACTCTACATACATGACTTCATAGACACCCTAGGACTCTTGAACTCTGTGCTCTGATACCAAGTTTGTCACGACTCGAGCCTACACCCTAGGCGCAACCGGGAACTCGATAACTATTGTTGGCCCCAAGCAAACCCTTAGCCTGACTTTACTCTTAGCGGAAGACTTACTCATAAATAAGATGAACTTAAAAGTAAACATTTACTCAACTGTCTGAAAGATAAACTCATAATGTTTTATAAATAAACATTCAACTAACCGAATAGGCAACTCAAGTCTCAACATGGACAACTGAAAAATGAAAAGACTCATGAACTAATCTCTATCTATCTATCTGTGAAGCCTCTACTAACTGAGATGGATGTCGGGACAAGACCCTCGTCATCCTAACATACAAACTAAAATGATAAAGTAAACAAGGGATCCTTCGGAAAGCAAGGAGGCTCACCAACAACTCTAAAGCTCGACTGGATCAACAAAGCGCTGGATGCTGATCCTGGTTACCTGTATGCATCATAAAATATGCAAGCCAAATGGCGCCAGTACATGGAATATATGAGCATGTGAAGGGAATTCTAAGACAAAACATAAGCTTGAACTGGAACTAAAGAAACACTTATCTCGTCTCAACTCAACTCATTTCAATATAAAGCAGTGATAAAGATGTAATATAAATAAAAGTTTTAAAACATGTAGATAACAATTCGATGTATTAGAAAATACAATATAAACTTTATTTGTATGCAAAAATACAAAGTAACTATGTTTGGTATATTAAATACAAGTAACTCTGTGAGAGATTCTCTAACTGACAACCATCACTATGAGCTATGTGATGATACGACGGCTAGCCCACGCTGCCAGAACTGTCCTATACTTTGTTGGGGTATAGGACCTACTACTAAGTAAATCCACTAGTCTATGCTAAAAAGCATTAAGGAATCATCTAAAAAGTATGACCCTTTCGACCCATACTGGCTACATGGTTTAAGGAGACTTTGAGTTATCTGAACTCGTCCCCATATCGGTGCTCAATACTACTCTCAAAATGTAACTAGCTCATATATTTAAAAACATAACTTTTTTTTGTGGTTTGAGATTATTACTCAAAAATCATTCTCTTAAAAGAGATAGTATTAAAACTGCTCATGAAAACTCTTTCGGAAATCGGTGTTTCCTCTCATCTTAAATGTAAAAACATTTACTCTTAGGAATACTTAGTTTTCAGATATCATTTTAAAGAAAATGAACCCCGTTCTACTCTTCCTCAAACTCAATGCTTAAGTCTTAAAACAAGTTTAAAACAATTATAAAAGACTTTTTGAAAAGACTCGAAGAACTCTCTAGACTTAACTCTTAACTCTACCTTGAATTAGAATTATGAATTTAAGGTTAAGATTTATGATAGGAAGGATGTCGTGATGATTAAATGAGTTTCAGATAGTTAATAATGAGAAACGATTGAAAAACACTGTCAGGAGAGCAAGTCCGCGACGCGGAGATGAATTATAATATTTGGTTGCAAAATAATTTATGAAACAGTGGAGTCCGCATTTTTTCCGCGATGCGGAGAGGGAAATTTCACTCTGGGAACAGGTCCGCGACGTGGACCATGTACCTTATTTTCTGCCCGATCTTTTCTTACTCATTTTTCGACCCTAATTCACCTAGAATCGAATGGTTTCTTTCCCAATCACTTAGATTCGAATACTCAACTTATGTACACGATAATCTACTCCAAACCACCCTCAATTCACTAAATTTTATCTCAAGAACTCATCAAACCCATCCTAATTTAAGAATGGAAACAATACTTTCAAGAAACAAATCAATAACTCAAATTCTTCAACTTCAAGAGCGAAACTTTGTTGAAAATAACATGATTGGTGTGTGGGTGAACGAACCCAACACTATGAGAAACTCACATACCTCTTAGGGATTAAACCCTTGGCGAAACAACCTTCGATTCGTTAGCGAAATTGAAGAACGCATTGACTTTTATCCTTTTCTGGTCTTCTTGAACTCCTCTCAAAACCATAGCGTAAATTAGGATTTGTGTAAACTGAACCAAATCAGTTTATACCCCTAATTATTTACTAAAAAATTAATTAAATCTGATAGGACAAGGAAAAGACCAAAATATCCCTCTTATTTTCAGGTAACTTTCCTTAATTAGACAGCCCGACTTCAAATGGGCATATCTCCCTCACACGAGCTCGAAAATTAGCAAACTTGGTGGCGTTGAAAAAGGATTCCAAGACCTTTCATTTGATACCTGGGCCACCTAACTCATCTAGTACGGAAAGTTATGGTCGTTTGAAGTTGACCCAAAACTCCTAACTCATGCATAACTTGCAAAATTTCAGATTTTGCTATTTCCAATTTAGTTCTTTCTATTTTTAACTCTTTCAAATACTGAGGTGTTACACTATTTGGGTAATCTCAATACTAAAAGATGGAGCTTGAAAGAAAAAAAATGGATGAATAAGAATTACCTCTTCAATAACCTGCAATGATGAATTGAAAAGAGAAAATATTTGAAATTCAAAAGTGGAGTGATTGAGGTAATTGATAATACAATGGAGTAATTTTAGGAGTGTAAAAAAGGAAGAAAGATTGTGTATTTGTGTCTGTTTTAAGTGATGTATCCGGAAAGGAGATAATGTGAGTGAAAAGAGAGATATTTGTAATTTTTTGAAATGGTAGGGAATAATAGAAAATATGATTTAAAAAAATGTGTAGATAGGTAATTTTTCCATTAAATAATACCTCTTGTTCCTTTGGATTACTTGAATTATCAGTACGCTAAACGCTTGAATCAATCGATGCATTCTTTATGGGTAAATGATGAACACCAATATTAGGTAGCTTGAAATTGAACATTGAATATTTTCATATTCAATTATAGAAACTATAAGTTTATGTCGAGAAATAAATAAAGTGATTAAAAAACCTTTTCAGTCTTGGTGTTGGACCTCAACCTATTTTTCTTACTCCAACCATTTACATCCATTTGAAAGTTTTTTTTTCACCCCCTCACCACCACCACCACCACCCCCCCCCC
The DNA here is from genome assembly GCA_029582445.1 of Solanum paucissectum. NCBI lineage: Eukaryota > Viridiplantae > Streptophyta > Magnoliopsida > Solanales > Solanaceae > Solanum > Solanum paucissectum. The sequence goes on from JAJONZ010017891.1 coordinate 26,751, forward strand.
CACTCCTTCCAGCCCCTTCTCAAAAAAAAAAAAAAATAGAAAAATTTTAGATTTTTTTCTTCCCTAACCTACCCCAACCACCTACACCCCAAAAAAATATGAATGCCTATTTTCTTTCTTTAATGAATGAACCTCTTTTACTCATTCTATCCATTTAAATACCCACTTTTAAATGGGTAATATGAGTTTTAATCATTTTTACCTATTTTAAATGAGTTGAGTACCCAACGCCTTTAAAATGGGTAAATTTGAATAGGTACCCAATTAAATAATTCATTCTGCTACCACTAGGCGAAATTGCAATATTGTAACCCAAGGGTTCACGTGAACCTAATAGTTTTTTTTTTCCTAGAGACTTTAATTTGTATTATTAATATCTAGAGATATCTTGATTATGAATGTGATTGTTATTGGATATTAACCTGAGGTCTTTAGAGATATCTATATATTTCAAATTTTGAATGTGCATCTCACCCTAAAAACTTTATATTTTGCGCCTCAATAGGATTAATAAGGTAAGACATATCCCCTTGCTTGTACTTTTTCTTTTAAATTTTGTTTTTATTATATATACTAGTTTCTGGACACTTGCACGTTTGTCCCATAAAAATGTTAATAGATCCCTTAGAACAATAAGAGTTCTATGAAAACATGCTTGCAATGAGTAATAATGAAGCAATTACAAATAAAACTTGAAAAGTGTGACAAGAAACACCACATGAGTG
>JAJONZ010017892.1:0-22396 GCA_029582445.1 Solanum paucissectum
CAAAAGGATGTTAAAAGATGTCTCGACAATGCTAAATATTTGAAAGATCGTCTTGAACAAGCAGGGATAAGTGTCATGCTAAATGAGCTTAGCATCATAGTTGTACTTGAAAGGCCTCGTGACCATGAATTTGTCCGCCGTTGGCAACTTTCATGTGTCAAAGATATGGCACATGTTATTGTTATGCCAGGCATCACACGAGAAATGCTTGACAATTTCATCAGTGAACTAGTGCAACAAAGAAAAGTATGGTATCAAAATGGAAAGACCAATCCTCCTTGTGTTGGAGAGGATATTGGTGCTCAGAATTGTGCATGCTCTTATCATAAGATTGACTACATTAGTCCTTAGAAGGCAAAGAAAACGAGAGATGGCATTTGTTGCTCTTAATATGTCTTCCATAGAGATGGCATTTTGTAACTCTTATTAATTCATTCTTTTGTTACAACATTGAAATTGAATTGTATACATGAAACATTCTTTTTAAATTAAAAAGTTTTAACACTCTTTTATGAATTAGCAAACGTTTACCAATAATAGCTAGGATTAGGTTCCATCGTGTCTAGCTAGTGGCAAATTGAGTACCACATCACACTTCAAAAAGAGACAATCCACATCACACTCAATTAGCAAATTGAGTACAATTTTTTTTGAAAATTCCAAAAGGGCAACAAAATTATTTATCAAACCAAAAGGGCAACAAATTTAAACACCATCTAAATCAGGGTTTTCGCCGCAAGGTGCGGATACCCATGCGTATTGTAAGGCGCAACATCTTTTAGCCTTGTAAGGCTCAGCCGCCATGAGCCTTACAAGACGCATGGCCATCTGCGCTATGCAGACTTTTTTAATCGGTTTTGTGAATTGAGTTGCTAGGCTTCTATTCTTTAATCTTGAGCATTATCTTCTGTTACTAACCAAACTGATCTTCTATTAAGATACAACGTGAGTTAATTTTTTTTTTTTAATTCCGATTAAGAAATAAATCATGTGTCAATAGTGATAAAATAATATAAATTAGGTGGAGTGGGCCCATATAATGGCATGACAGAGATAGTCCTTTTCACATCAATTTTGACTGAAAAAACAATTGATTATTGCAAAAGATAAGCACTTTTTGGAGAGAATTATAAATGGAAAGGCAAAAAAAAAAAAAAACCTTAAATCAAATCTCAGTTCTGACTTCTGAGGAAATATTGGGTAAAATTTTTTTTAGAGAGTTTGATTTAGGCATTTGGACACTGTCATATAAAATTATTATTTGAAATTATGATATCAAACTCAAATTTTTGTTTGAATATTTAATTTTTTTTAAAAAAATTGTATTTATTTTAACAAATATAAAAATATCATAATTGTTATAGCTAGCAAGAGATCAAAATATCATAAAATGAGTGAACTATGGATTATAGCAAGAGATCAAAATATCATAATTATTTTGTAAGTTAGTGTTCGAAATTACAAATTCTTAAATATAATTTTATAAAGATTCATTATTCAATAATAATAGTAATTAGTCATTCTTTAATATAATTTTTTCATATGGTATAAATAATTTTTTAATGTCGAGCATGAGTTTTTCTTTTGCAAAAATTAGACTAATGAGACTTTTTTTTTTATATAAACTTGGTTATTCATGCGAGCCTAATTCATTATCCTTAATGTCATACGTTTGTAGTAATATATATATATATATATATATGTGTGTGTGTGTGTGTGTGTGTTAAGAATTCATCACCGACTTAATTATTTACTTAAGATAAATCAAGAAAAATCTAGAATATTTCGGAGTTGTAGAGAATTGAAGGAAGATCTCTAAAATGAGTATTCTAGAGAGAATGGTCTAGAAATGTTCTAGAAAGAATAGTTCTAGAAAATAATAGCTAGGAATATTCTAGAATATAGTAGTATGTATCTCTCTAGATTCTTTCATCACCTCCTATAAATAGAGGTGGTTTATTTGATATGTAACCAAGCAACTAAGTAAGCAACAAATCAAGCAAGTAAAAAAGCAAGAGAGCAAACAAGTGTGTGCTCAACTAAAGAGAGTTGTTGAAGCAAGCAACAAGTGTGATCAAGATTGTAAGACCGAAGTGGGTCCCTACTTTGATATAATAAAATTCAAGTTGTGAGAAGTCGATAGTGCTCGTCGTCTCCAAACCAATATATCCAACAAGTGGTATCAGAGCCTGGTGGATAAGAGTGAGCTAGTAACTCAAAGAAGCTCTTACAAGCTATTGTTGTTGGAGTATACAAGTCGCGAGGCACTTATCAATGGCGGATTTCGCAAGCACTCTCAATAGAGTTGAGAAGCTCAACGCAAGCAACTATGGATCATGGAGCACGATAATGCAGTATTACTTTCTTGGCCAAGAATTATGGGATATTATCGGTGGATCATACACCACACCACCAATAGATGCTGAAGCAGCAAAACTGTAGAAGGTCAAAGCTGGAAAGACCATATTTAATCTTACTGTAACTGATAAATCTAATACAGTTTTGATGAACGACATAGTGAACCAGGTTCAACCTGCAAAAATAAGACTGAAATAAAAAAAGAAGAGTTCTCAGTTCTCGCGCTAAGAAGAAAATTGGGTCAAAAAGGGAAAGGCATCGGCGAAAGAAGTCCTACATAAATAAGGAGACGTGATAAGTCGAGTTGTAAAAGGAAAAGGTATTGCAATTAAAAGAAATAATTAAAATTGTTTCCTTGCACAATGAGGACTTCTCTCCTTATACATGTCAGATTCAAATACAGTTCAGAATCTATTAAAGGACAACAGCAAGGACAGAAGAAGTCGTCTTTGCATAATCCAGAAAAAGAGAGAGCGAGAAAGAAAGAGAGAAAATTCATAGTGAAGACCAAAGTGCTCGAGAGGTAGAAACGAGAGAATTCTAGAGTTAGACTTACTGTAACACCTCGCACCTAGAAACGACTATAAAGAGTTTAAAATATGAAAATATTGATTTTGGAAAGAATAAGGAAATATGGAAAATTTTAAGCAAGTCAAAGCGAGTTTTTGGTCAACTTCAAACGACCATAACTTATAGCTCAGGATGAGTTAGGTGTAGTTCTAGATATGGTTGGAAAGATCTTGTAATTATCTTTCCAACGCCCTCACATTTACGCGATTCCGAGTTTGGATGAGTGAGTTATTCCCTTTGGAAGTTGGATTGTTGGTTTAAGGAAAGTCCAAATCCGGATTTTTGAAGGGTATTTTGGTCTTTTCCTTACCCTTTTATTTTAGTTCATTTTAGTGAATTAATTAAGGGTCTAAACTGAACTTGGTTAGTTTTACGCTTTTGGAAAAGAGTTAGGGTTTTAGAGAGGAGAAAAGAGAAGGAGAAGCAAGGAGATCGTCGAGTTTAGCTTGTGGAATTCGTCGGGGGTGATCCCTACAAGGTATGTGAGAGCACATAGCGTTGGGTTAGTTCACCCACGCGCCAAGCATGCTTAATTCAGCATATTTTCGTCCTAAAATGATTGAGGATTGGATGTTCTTGATAGTTGTTCTTGAATTGATTTCGTTCTTGAACATGAGTTGGGATTTAGGAGTTTCTTGATAATTAAGTGTTGCTTCCCTGAGTTGTTTGAGTTAGATTTTGTGTATATGATTTGGGTACATGAATCTAAAGTGAATTTGAGAAAAAGAATCGGATTAAAATGATTTAGGGTCAGAAAACGCGATCAAAAGTTCGTCTGAATTTTGCCTAAAGGGAGGCTGGCGCAACGCGCCCCCATAGCGCTAGGAAGGCTGGGGGGCGCCAGCAGTGCGCCAGAAATGAGCCCCAGTAAATTGGGGTCGTTCGGATCGGCGTTCTTCACCAATTTTCCATCGTTTAGCCTATTTAAGTTATTCTAAAGTGTCCTAACACTTTCCATTGATTCTAACTACTCTAAATGACTTCTAAACATCATGAAATCATCCATAAACATGAGATCATGAACTTTGAATCCATAATTCAATTCAGGGAAAGTTAAGTTCAAAGTCAAGGAAGTTAAGAGTCAAGTCTAGAAGTTAAGGAGCAAGTCAAAGCAAAGTTTCTTAAAGTTTTCAAGGGTCGTTAACAATGTTTTAACGTCGTTTTAAGACTTAAGTTTTAAAGTTAAGCAGTAGTAAATCTATGGTTTGAAGTTCTTTTCTTCAAAAAAAGTATATGGGGACTATGTATTCCCAAAGAAGTTGAAAAGAAATGTTTTCACATTTAAACAAGATTGGAAAATGAGATTTCCAAAGAGCCTTCGGGCTAATTTTCAGAAAAGAGTAATCTCTTTCTAAATCAAGCAAGAAGGGAAACTTTGATTTTCAGGATAGCCTTTGAGCTAAATTTTTGAGCATTAATCTCAAATCACAGAGGAAATATGTTTTATAAACATAAGAGCCAGTACATTTTTGGGAGTAGTATTGAGCACCGAATTGGGGGAGCGTTCAAAGAACCCACAGCCCCCATAGAACCATGTAGCCATCATTGGTAGAAGAGGTTCATACTTTTTATATGAAGCCTTTTCAAATTAGACTAGTGGATCCATTAGGCAGTTCAGGTTCTATACATTTGTCCGGGTATAGAATGCTCTAGCAGCGTAAGGTTGATCGATGTATCATCACTATAGCTCTTATGTGATGGTTGTCGGTTAGAGAAACTCCCACAACAGTTATTGTATTTTTATATACATCAGTTCATTTGTATTTCTACATACATCTCATATTTATTGTATCTTTGCATACATACAGAGTTTATAACATATTTTTAAACAACTTTTCTTTATATTGCACTTGTTTTAAATTGGTTTATATTGAAATGAGTCAGTCAGGTTGAGTTGAGTTGAGCCAGGTAAGTTATTCGGTTTCTTTCATATTTCCTTTCAGCCTATGTTGCTTAGCATTCCAACTCGCATACTCGTACATTCAATGTACTGATGCCAGTTGGCCTGCATTGTCTTATAATGCAGATTCATGTAACTAGGATCAGCATCCAGCGCCTCATTGATCCAGTTGAGTAGCTCAAAGTCAGTGGTGAGCCTCATTGCATTCAGGAGGACTCTTTTATTCGCTTTCAGTCTTTCATTTATTAGGATGTTGTGGGGTTTGTCCCAACATCCATCTCAGTATTTTAGAGGCTTCATAGACAGTCAGACAGTTAGTTATAAGTATCTCATATTTGTATTGCAGATGTTTTACTATGAGACTTAAGTTGTCAATTTGGCTAAGATATTATTTCTTAAAGTTATCGTTTAAGCTTATTATGTTAAGTAATTCTTCCGCTAAGTTCAAAAAGTCAGGCCAAGGGTTCGCTTGGGGCCAAATATGGTCTTCGAGTGCCAGTCCCACCCAGGGTGTAGGCTCGGGGAGTGACAAACTTGGTATTAGAGCACAGAGTTCAAGAGTCCCAGGGAGTCTATGAAGCCGTGTCTGTAGGGTCCTATTTATCGGTGTGAAGCGTGCCACATCTATGATTAAGAGGCTGCAATATTTAGGAATTATCTCACTTCTTTCACACTCTTTTCGTGCGTTAGAGTTTATCTCTAAAAAGTTTCCCTCTAATTCGTGCTTGCGCGTGTTTCAGATAACCATGCCTCCACGAAGAGCAGTCAGAGGTCGTCCAGTTAGGAGGAATGTTGAAGAGCAAGAGTTACCTAATGCACCTGAAGTGCAACTACAAAGAGAGGTCTCTAATGCTGAGTTTAGAGAGGCTATAAGGATGCTTAGCCAAGTTGTGACCAATCAGGTTGGGCAACAGAGAGGAGCTCGACAAGAAGAGGCTGACACTTCAAGGATTCGTGAGTTCTTGAGGATGAATCCCCCAAGTTTCACTGGTTCGAGCACTGTAGAGGACCCAGAGAATTTCATTGAGGAACTGAAAAAGGTGTTCGATGTGATGCATGTTGTTGATATTGGGAGAGTGGAGCTAAATGCATATCAGATGAAGAATGTTGCTAGGACCTGGTTTGATCAGTAGAAAGGGGGTAGAGCTGAAAACGCACCACATGCGGGTTGGGCATGTTTTGAGGAGGCCTTCTTAGGGCGATTCTTTCCCCAAGAACTGAAAGAGGCTAAGGTACGTGAGTTTCTCACATTAAAACAGGATTCTTTGAATGTGCATGAGTATGGGTTGAAGTTCACCCAACTGTCTCGCTATGCTCCTGAAATGGTTGCGGACATGAGGAGTAAGATGAGTTTGTTTGTTGCTGGTTTGGGTCGCCTGTCAAGAAAGCAGGGCCGAGCAACAATGCTTATTGGGGACATGGACATCTCGAGGTTGATGGTCTATGTGCAGCAGGAAGAGAAAGAGAAGTTGAGGGATAGAGAGGAGTTCAAGAACAAGAGAGCTAAGACAAGGAATGAGTCCGGGCAGCAGAAGAGTAACGCAAACCAACCGTCCTTCCAATAGAAACAAAAGGGATTTGCTCTATCATCTGCTAGTGCACATGTACCTAAGAACAAGAGTGAGTACTATGGTCAAAATTCTAGAGTTAAACCTACATATTCACAGGGTAGTGTGGCGAAAGGGGGTAGTAAGCCTCCTGCCTGCGCCAAGTGTGGTAGGAGCCATTCAGGTATTTGTCGTGAAGGCTCCACTGGTTGTTTCAAGTGTGGTCAGAGTAGACATTTCATGCGAGAGTGTCCAAAGAACAGGCAGGGTAATGGGGGCAATAGATCTCAGTCTTCTTCAGTTGCTCCACCAGACAGGGCTGCACCTAGAGGAGCTACTTCTGGTACTGGTGGAGGAACAAACCGTCCTTATGCAATCACCAGTTGTCAAGAGCAAGAGAACTCTCCAGATGTTGTTACTGGTATGATCAAAGTCTTTACTTTTGATGTTTATGCTTTGCTAGACCGAGGAGCGAGTTTATCTTTTGTAACTCCTTATGTTGCTATGAACTTTGATGTTATTCCTGAGCAACTCAGCGAACCATTCAGTGTTTCCACACCTGTTGGTGAGTCTATTCTAGCAGAGAGGGTCTATCGTAATTGTCCCGTCTTCATCAATCACATGAGTACCATGGCTGATTTAATTGAGATAGACATGCTAGACTTTGATATCATTCTTGGTATGGACTAGCTTCATGCCTCTTATGCCTCAGTTGATTGTAGAACTCGAGTAGTCAAGTTTCAGTTTTCAAATGAGCCAGTCTTAGAGTGGAAAAATAGTTCAGCAATGCCTAAGGGTCATTTCATTTCGTACCTTAAGGTAAGGAAGTTAGTTTTTAAGGGGTGTGTCTATCACTTAGTCCGAGTTAATGACTTAAGTGTTGAGATACCTCATATTCAGTCAGTTCCAGTGGTAAAAGAATTCTCAGAAGTCTTTCCTGATGATCTTCTCGGAGTCCCTCCTGAGAGAGAGATAGACTTCGGTATAGATCTTATTGTAGATACTCGTCCTATCTCTATTCTGCCATACAGAATGACACCAGCTGAGTTGAAAGAGTTGAAAGAGTAGTTGAAAGATCTTTTAGATAAGGGCTTTATTCGACCAAGTGTCTCACCTTGGGGCGCTCCAGTTTTGTTTGTGATAAAGAAAGATGGTTCCCTTTGGATGTGTATAGATTACCGACAATTGAACAAGGTTACCATCAAGAATAAGTATCCTCTTCCAAGGATAGATGATTTATTTGATCAACTTCAAGGTGCCACCTGTTTCTCAAAAATTGACCTCAGATCAGGTTCCATTAGTTGAAAGTAAGGGAATGTGATATTCCCAAGACAACATTCAGGGCCCGTTATGGTCATTATGAGTTCTTGGTCATGTCCTTTGGTTTGACTAATGCACCAGCAGCGTTCATGGATCTTATGAACAGAGTCTTCAAACCTTATTTAGATATGTTTGCTATCGTCTTCATTGATGACATACTAATCTATTCAAGGAATGAAGAAGATCATGCTAGTCACCTCAGAATAGTTCTTCAGACTTTGAAAGATAAATAATTGTATGCCAAGTTCTCTAAGTGTGAGTTTTGGCTTGAGTCTGTGGCATTCTTAGGCCACATTGTGTTTGGAGAGGGAATTAAGGTTGATACTCAGAAAATTGAGGCAGTGCAGAATTGGCCTAGACCCACATCTCCAACTGATATTAGGAGTTTCTTGGGCTTGACTGGATATTATAGAAGGTTCGTAGAGGGGTTCTCATCTATTTCGTCCCCTTTGACCAAGTTGACTCAGAAGACAGTGAAATTTCAATGGTCTGAAGCTTGTGAGAAAAACTTTCAGGAATTGAAGAAGAGGTTGACTAATGCTCCAGTTTTGACCTTACCAGAAGGTACTCAAGGTTTTGTGGTGTATTGTGATATAGGGTTGGTTTGGGTTGTGTGTTAATGCAGAATGGCAAAGTTATAGCTTATGCCTCCAGACAGTTGAAAGTTCACGAGAAGAATTATCCAATCCATGACTTAGAGTTGGCGGCCGTAGTATTTGCTTTGAAGATATAGTGTCACTATTTGTATGGTGTTCATGTTGATGTATTCACTGATCACAAGAGCCTTCAATATGTGTTCACTCAGAAAGAGCTTAATCTCAGACAAAGGAGATGGTTAGAATTACTCAAGGATTATGACATGAGTATTCTCTATCACATAGGTAAGGCTAATGTTGTTGCTGATGCTTTAAGCAGGTTGTCTATGGGTAGCACCGCCCATGTTGAGGAAGAAAAGAGAGAGTTGGCAAAAGATGTGCATAGGCTTGCACGCTTAGGAGTCCGACTTATGGATTCCACAGAAGGAGGAATAGTGGTGACGAATGGGGCTGAATCATCACTAGTGTCAGAAGTGAAAGAAAAGCAAGACCAAGATCCCATTTTGCTAGACTTAAAGGCAAATTTTCATAAGCAAAGAGTATTAGCTTTTGAACAAGGGGGAGATGGTGTATTGAAATATCAAGGTAGATTGTGCGTACCTATGGTGGATGGACTCCAAGAGAGGATCATGGAGGAGGCTCATAGCTCCAGATATTCCATTCATCCGGGTTCGACAAAGATGTATCGCGATTTGAGAGAAGTGTATTGGTGGAATGGCATGAAGAAGGGCATTGCAGAGTTTGTTGCTAAGTGTCCAAATTGCCTGCAAGTGAAAGTTGAGCACCAAAGGCACGGTGGTTTGGCACATAATATAAACTTCCAAAATGGAAGTGGGAGATGATTAATATGTACTTCATCATAGGTTTACCAAGGTCTCGCAGACAGCACGATTCTATTTAGGTGATTGTCGACAGAATAACAAAATCAGCCCATTTTCTGCCGGTAAAGACTACCCATTCAGCAAAAGATTATGCCAGGTTATATATTCAGGATGTTGTAAGACTTCATGGAGTCCCAGTCTCCATTATTTCAGTTAGAGGTGCACAATTCTGGAAATCTTTTCACAAAGGCTTGGGTTCAAAGGTGAACTTAAGTATTGCCTTTCATCCTCAAACTGATGGGCAAGCAGAGCGCACTATCCAGACGTTTAGAAGATATGTTGAGGGCTTGTGTGATCAATTTCAAAGGGAATTGGGATGATCACCTACCTCTCATTGAGTTTGCTTACAACAACAGTTATCACTCTAGCATCCAAATGGCTCCTTATGAAGCTCTTTATGGGAGAAGATGCAGATCTCCTATTGGATGGTTTGAAGTTGGTGAAGCAGGGTTGATAGGACCAGATTTAGTTCACCAAGCTATGGAGAAGGTAAAAGTGATTCAAGAAAAATTAAAAATGGCATAGAGTCGTCAAAAATCCTACACTGATGTTAGGAGAAGGGCGTTAGAGTTCGAAGTAGATGATTGGGCATACTTGAAAGTTTCACCCATGAAGGGTGTTATGAGGTTTGGTAAGAAGGGAAAGCTTAGTCCCCGGTATATTGGACCTTATAGAATAGCCAAGAGGATTGGCAATGTAGCTTATGAGCTGGAGCTACCACAGGAATTTGCAGCGATTCATCCGGTGTTTCACATCTCCATGTTGAAGAAGTGCATGGGCGATCCTTAATTGATCATATCAACTGAAAATATTGAGATCAAGGATAGCTTATCTTATGAGGAGATTCCGGTTCAGATTCTAGATCGCCAAGTTTGCAAGTTGAGGACTAAAGAGGTAGCATCAGTCAAACTCCTTTGGAGGAACCAATTTGTTGAGGAAGCTGCTTGGGAAGCTGAAAAAGATATGAAGAAGAGATATCCACATCTCTTTGAATCCGGGGGAAATGCAAATCAAGGTACTAATTCTCTTCTTAGTACTCTTTGAATTATGAATGAGCATGTTGATTGTTGCATTTACTTGTCGGGTGTTTGAACTAGATGTTACCACCCTTAGCTTAGTGAGATAAAGCTCATTCGAGGACGAATGTTCCCAAGGGGAAGATATTGTAACACCTTGAACCTAGAAAGGACTATAAAAGTTTAAAATATGAAAATATTGATTTTGGAAAGAATAAGGAAATCTGGAAAATTTTAAGTAAGTCAAAGTGAGTTTTTAGTCAACTTCAAACGACCATAACTCCTAGATCGGGATGAGTTAGGTGTAGTTCTAGATATGGTTTGAAATCTCTTGTAATTATCTTTCCAACGCCATCAAGTTTACGCGATTCCGAGTTCGGATGAGTGAGTTATTCTCTTTGGAAATTGGACTGTTGGTTTAAGGAAAGTCCAAATCCGGATTTTTGAAAGGTAGTTTGGTCTTTTCCTTACCCTTTTATTTTAGTTCGTTTTAGTGAATTAATTAAGGGTCTAAACTGAACTTGGTCAGTTTTATGCTTTTGGAAAAGAGTTAGGGTTTTAGAGAGGAGAAAAGAGAAGGAGAAGATAGGAGATCGTCGAGTTTAGCTTGTGAAATTCGTCGGGGGTGATCCCTACAAGGTATGTGAGAGCACATAGCGTTGGGTTAGTTCACCCACGCGCCAAGCATGTTTAATTCAGCGTATTTTCATCTTAAAATAATTAAGGATTGGATGTTCACCAGTTTTTCATCGTTTAGCCTATTTAAGTTATTCTAAAGTGTCCTAACACTTTCCATTGATTCTAACTACTCTAAATGACTTCTAAACATCATGAAATCATCCATAAACATGAGATCATGAACTTTGAATCCATAATTCAATTCACGGAAAGTTAAGTTCAAAGTCAAGGAAGTTAAGAGTCAAGTCTAGAAGCTAAGGAGCAAGTCAAAGCAAAGTTTCTTAAAGTTTTCAAAGGTCGCTAACAATGTTTTAACGTTGTTTTAAGACTTAAGTTTTAAAGTTAAGCAATAGTAAATCTATGGTTTGAAGTTCTTTTCTTAAAAAAAAAAGTATATGGGGACTATGTATTCCCAAAGAAGTTTAAAAGAAATGTTTTCACATTTAAACAAGATTGGAAACTGAGATTTCCAAAGAGCCTTCGGGCTAGTTTTCAGAAAAGAGTAATCGCGTTCTAAATCAAGCAAGAAGAGAAACTTTGATTTCCAGGATAGTCTTTAAGCTAATTTTTTGAGTACTAATCTCAAATCACAGAGGAAATATGTTTTAAAAATATAAGAGCCAGTTCATTTTTGGGAGTAGTATTAAGCACTGAATTGGGAAGCGTTCAAAGAACCCACATCCCCCATAGAACCATGTAGTCATCATGGGTAGAAGAGGTTCAGACTTTTTAGATGAAGCCTTTTCAAATTAGACTAGTGGATCCATTAGGCAGTTCAGGTTATATACATTTGGCCAGGTATAGGATGCTCTGGCAGCGTGAGGTTGATCGATGTATCATCACTATAGCTCTTATGTGATGGTTGTCGGTTAGAGATACTCCCACAACAGTTATTGTATCTTTATATACATCAGTTCATTTGTATTTCTACATACATCTCAAAGTTATTGTATCTTTGCATACATACAGAGTTTATAGCATGTTTTTAAACAACTTTTCTTTATATTGCACTTGTTTTAAATTGGTTTATATTGAAATGAGTCAGTCAGGTTGAGTTGAGTTGAGCCAAGTAAGTTATTCAGTTTCTTTCAGATTTCCTTCTAGCCTGTGTTGCTTAGCATTCTAACTCGCATACTCGTACATTCAATGTACTGATGCCAATTGTCCTGCATCATCTTATGATGCAGATTCAGGTAACTAGGATCAGTATCCAGCGCCTCGTTGATCCAGTTGAGTAGCTCAGAGTCAGTGGTGAGCCTCATTGCATTCATGAAGACTCTTTTATTCGCTTTCAGTCTTTCATTTATTAGGATGTTGTGGGGTTTGTCCCAATATCCATCTCAGTATGTTAGAGGCTTCATAGACAGTCAGACAGTTAGTTATAAGTCTCTCATCTTTGTATTGCAGATGTTTTGCTATGAAACTTAAGTTGTCAATTTGGCTAAGATATTATTTCTTAAAGTTATTGTTTAGCTTATTATGTTGAGTAATTCTTCCGCTAAGTTCAGAAAGCAAGGCCAATGGTTTGCTTAGGACAGAAATGGTGTTCGAGTGCCAGTCCCACCCAGGGTGTAGGCTCGGGGCGTGATAATTACTTTCAAATAGTTGAGTCGCATTGATCTATTCTTGGATCAGTGTTTGTGAGAGTCTTGTGAGTGTGTGAGAATTGTAAACGAGAAATGGGTTTTGACTTCTTGTTAAGGGTTAGAGTTAGTTGAGAGATTGAGAGTTTTTGTAACCAAGAAGTGAGTTTGACTTCTTGGAGAGTTGAGGGTGGTTTCGATTATAGTTAATCAAAATGGTAGACGTTTAGAGTTAGGTTCATCGATTTACTGAATTGTAATTATTGAATTAATATAAAACTCTGTGCGGTTTTTCCCTTCCATGAGTTAGGAAGGTTTCCACGATATCTTGGTGTTAGTGTTACTAAGTATCTTGTGTGTGTTATTCAAAAAATTGGTTCTTGAATACTGGGTAAGTTTTCTTCAATTGATATCAGAGCGGGTGTTTTCGTCTAAAGATTCACATCTTGAAAATTATCAATGGCAGCACCACCTACCCACAAGAAGAAGCCTCTCAAACTCGACCACCATTGTTCAATGGAAAATACTACGGATGGTCAAAAAATTGTATGATGGATCACTTGATAGGCGAAAATCTTGATCTTTGGAGCATAGTTCTGGATGGTCCTACCATACCCATGAAGAAGGGATAAGATGGAGTCACAATGATACCAAAGGAAAGAAAAGAATGGGATGCTGCAGACAAACTCGTCATCCAAAATAACGCCAAGTCTAAAAATATTCTAATTTGTGGCATAGGACCAGATGAGTACAATAGGATTTCATTCTGTCAAGATGCAAAGTTGATTTGGGAAACTCTGCAGACCGCAAACGAAAGAACAACTCAGGTCAAGAAATCTAAAATCGATAACTTGAACAGACAATATGAACTGTTCAGAATGATGAAAGGGGAAACAATTCAAGATATGCACATCAGGTTCACTACAATCATAAATGAGATTTACTCTTTGGGAGAAGTAATTCCTAACGGAAAGGCTGTCAAAAAACTCCTAAGTATTCTACCAGAGCCGTGGGAAAGAAAAGTGGAAGCCATCACTGAAGCATGTGATTTAGATAAACTGGCCATGGATGAGCTCATTGGAAATCTCATAACATATGAACTGAAGAAAAACCAAGAGAGAGAAATAGGTAGCGAAAGAAAGGAGAAAAACCTAGTTCTTAAAGCCACGGCCCCTGAAGATTTTGAAGATGAGAATATTGCACTCATGACAAAGAGGTTCTCTAGAATGTTAAAGAGAGGACAAACATTTCAAAGAAGAAGTCCTCAAAAGATAGCTGAAAACTCAAGAGAGCAACTATGTCATAAATGTGGAAGTCCAGATCACTTCATTAAATTTTGTCCACTCTGGGCCTTAGAACATAAAAAGAATAATCCATAAAAGGCAAGGGATAGTAAAGAAGACATGTACATTCCTACAAATAGGAGAATGACTAACCAAGAGGCTGATCTTTCAATGAAGAAAGCATTTGCTGCAATGGGAGGCATGTCAGAAGATGAGTTCGAAGATGAAGAAACTGAAAATCAATCCATACTTGCAATAGAGTAAACTGACAAATATAACTTTCTTGCACTAGTAGCCATAACTAAACCAGGTGAAACTGAAAATAGATGTTAGACACAGGATACAATTCTGGCACTCATGGCTGGATCAGACTCAGAAGAAGAAGAGGACAAGCAAGACCATGTTAGTCTACTTCACATTAAAGAACATCTTGAATCTTACTCAAAAGGAAAACTAGAATCTTTATTGCATACTCTCATAAATGCATATGAATCAAAATGTTATGAAAATGACTTGTTGATGGAAGACTATGCATCTTTGAAAGAAGAAAATATGAACCTAGAACAACAAAACTGTCTTCTGCAAAATGAGCTAATAGAATTGAATAAAGAACTTGACTCCATAACTATAAAAAATGAAGATCTCTAGAAGAAACTTCACATGATAAAAATGGAAGCAGAGCACAATATGAGATGGACCAGATCCTCCATACTTCTCGATAGCATCCAAAAGAGTCAATCTACCACAAGACATGGAATAGGCTTTTATGAAGCAAATATCCCAACATAGATTGTCTGTGTTCCCACTGTGGACTTATTGATCATAAGAGTTATGCATGCAATAAAAAGCAAATTGCATATAAAAACAACTTTGCCTTCGTACAAAAAACACAGAAAATAATGAAAGGCAACAACACAAAGATGGTTCCCACACCTAAAACCCTTCCATTATAGGCTAGAAGAAATCTTATTCATCCTTTCTCTAACAAACAGGGACCCAAGTGGATCTGGGTACCCAAAACTAATCTTGTCTAATAATTGAAAGATTCAGAGGGAGGAAAGCCAAGACATTGGTACGTAAACAACACATGTTCCAGATATATGACTGGAGATAGAAATAACTTTCTCTCACTGAAAGATTTTAAGGGTGGAAAAGTAGCCTATGGGAACGGAAAAACTGGAGAAATACAAGGAATCAGAAAGGTGGGGATCAACCTCAAACAAGTAATTAATAATGTGTACTATGTAAATGGATTACAACACAACCTGCTAAGCATATCTCAAATGTGTGACAAAGGAAATAAAGTAATATTTATTGTTGATGAATGCAAAGTGGTAAACTCAACCACAAAGGAACTAGTTCTTTTTGGTAAAAGGCACACAAATGTATACAAAACAGAGATAATGAGTCCAGAAAATTCACTCACATGCCTCAGCGCCCTCACTAAAAACTCCTTTATATGGCACAAGAGGTTGGGGCATATTAATTTTTCTACAATTAACAAGTTACTAACCAAAGACCTGGTTAGAGGACTACTTGAAAAGAAACTGAATAGTGAACAAATCTGTGGTACATGTGCTCAGGGAAAACAGATAATATCCTCTTTCAAACCAAAGGGAGTAGTTAGCACAACAAAACCTCTCGAACTGCTCCACATGGATTTCTGTGGACCAATGCGCATGCTAAGTAGAGGGGGCAAAAGGTACATAGTTGTAATTGTAGATGATTACTCTAGATTTACATGCACCATATTCTTGGCAACAAAGGATGAGACATAGATATGTTTGAAATCATTGTGAAACTGGTTCAAAAGAAATTCAACAGTGAAGTCATCAGCATCAAATCAAATCATGGGTTAGAGTTTAAAAACTCAAAATTCCTAAACTTCGGCACTATCAATGGGGTTGATCACAATTTCTCAGCACCAAGAACTCTACAACAAAATGGTGTAGTGAAACACAAGAATAGAACATTAGAAGACATTGCTAGAACCATGCTGATATCGAGCAATCTACCAAAATCCTACTGGGCTGAGGCTATTAACACCTCATGTTATCTTATTAACAGACGCATGATAAGGTCAATTCTAAATATAATTCCTTACGAACTTTTGAAAGGAAGAAAGTAGAATCTAGCACACCTTCGACCTTTTGGGTGTACCTGCTACGTGCATTACAATGGGAATGACATGTTGGGTAAATTTGACGCCAAAAGTGATGAATGAGTGTTTCTTGGATATTCAACACAAAGTAAGGCATATAAAATACTTAACAAAAGAACGAATCGAGAAGAAGAAAGTATGCCTGTCATCTTTGATGAAAGACAGAATCAAATTCATAAAAGCATGGTAGATCATCTCGAAGATCTGGGTATGAATCCATTAAAGTTACCCGAGGTCAATCAGATGAGGACGGACCAGAGGAACCTCAGGACACACTAAGTTCAGCTACCCATGAAACTGAAGATACAGTAGGAGAAAGAGTGGCTGAAAAATCAGGTTCATCAATAACGGACCCCACACAGGGTACTCAACCAAATAGTTGGAAACATCAAAGCTCTCATCCAATACAAAACATCCTCACTCCTTTGGACTCGAGAATTCACACTAGGTCAAAACTTAGGAATATGTGTGCCTTCTCCGCATATTTGCCCTTAGTTGAACCAAGGAATATTAATGAAGCTCTAGCAAACCCAGAATAGATTATCGCTATGCAGGAGGAACTAATCTAGTTTGAACGAAGTAAGGTTTAGAACCTGGTCCCAAGGCCCAATGATCGATCTATGATAGGTACTAGATGGGTATTTTGGAATAAGCTAGATGATCAAGGACAAGTTACACGAAATAAGGCTAGACTAGTTGTACAAGGATTCAATCAAGAAGAAGGGATCGACTATGACAAAACTTTCACACCCGTAGCAAGAATGGAAGCAATCAGGATGTTAATTGCTTTTGCAGCTCACATGGAGTTCAAACTATATCAGATGGATGTAAAAAGTGCCTTTCTAAATGGATTTCTTCAAGAGAAAGTATATGTGAAACAACCCCCCGACTTTGAGAAACCGGATCACCCTGAGTTCGTCTATAAACTAGACAAAGCATTATATGGGCTGAAACAAGCTCCACGAGCCTGGTATGATTGCTTATCCATGTTCATTCTCACACATGGACACTCATGCGAACAAAATAGACAATACATTATTTCTTCGAAAGCAAGGTCAAGCTCTACTCATCGTTCAAATTTATATCGTTGACATCAAATTTGGGGGAACTGATGCCTCACTTGGAGTTGAGTTTGCAAAGTTAATGAACAGTGAATTTTAGATGAGTATGATGGGTGAACTAACCTTTTTCCTAGGTCTTCAAATCAAGTAGTCTCCATCGGGTTCATCCATTCATCATCAAAAGTACATCAAGGAATTACTAAACAAGTTTGAGATAAATGAAGCTAAGATAATTGATACCCCTATTGGTACTACAACTAATCTTGACAAGGATGAAACTGGTTCTCAGGTAAACGACACAAAATATAAAGGGATGATTGGATCTCTTTTGTATCTAACCACCAGCAGACCCAATAGTGTGTTCTGTGTTGGGTTATATGCTAGATTTCAGTCATGTCCCAAAGAATCTCATCTAAAGGCAGTCAAAAGAATACTTTGATATCTAAAAGGAGCTATGGACCTGGTGCTATGGTATCCCTCAGGTGAATCCTTTGATCTAGTAGGCTTTACTGATGCCAACTATGATGGCTACCTGGTTGACAGAAAAAGCACATCTAGTATGGCACACTTCTTAGGATCTTGTCTTGTCTCATGGGCAACCAAAAAGCAAAACTCAGTCGCACTTTCAACAGTTGAGGATGAATATATTGCAGCTGCTTCATGTTGTGCCCAATTATTATGGATCAAACAATAATTAGGAGATTTTGGAATCAAAGTAGGTTGCATTCCCATCATGTGTGATAATACAAGTGTTGTCAACATGGCAAAGAACCCAGTTCAACATAAACGTACCAAACATATAGACATCCGACATCACTTCCTTAGGGACAATGTTGAAAAAGGCCTCATCATGATGACATTCTGCAAAACTAAGGACCACATTGCTGACATTTTCACTAAGGCACTTGGAAGAGAACCTTTTCAGAAAAACTGACTTGCTCTATGGCTAATATTTCAGGATTAATACTTATCTCTCCCTCACTCCTTTCAATCAGATCATAATTAGTGTGCGCAATAAAATAAGTATCTGCCTTTCCCTAACTCGTCTTAGTACCTTGCTTCAAGTATACTTTTTCAGAAGACGCAACATGTTGATCAGGTCTAATGATATTACCCTTAGTTTCTTAAAACTTTGAGGCAAGAGCGCTCACATGGCTTGAACTAGGTTCGTAAGACATCAGGTATGCACTTCATTACATTATGTTTCCATCTATGCATTGCACATGTAAACTTGATCCCGTCATTAATCTAAACCACAAGGAACCTGGTTCACCTATATTCTTTCATATATCTCCATGTCAATAATTTTACGCGGAAAACCACATTTAAAAGAAATCCGTCTTTCTCTTTCCCATATGTCACCCTCGAAAACCCAACCGTCAATCACCCATCCCATCTATGTCAGACCACCATAAGTACATTCTCTTTTCAAGAAAACCTCTCATTCTCCACTTCTACAAGAACACCATTCCCACATCACCAACAACGAACACGAATCTCCATGGGATCTTGAACCCTCAAATGGCTAACACTCTCGTAGAGTATTCCGATGATGAAAACTCCTCCGCCTTAATGGCGCTCCCGTCGGCACCAGCATCTCCTGAAATAGCATCTCGGGGGAAGAAAACCACTCCACCGACACATCCTTAACCTCCTTACCAAAAGATCTATCACCCACTCAACAACTATCCCCCTTACCAAATTTTGCATCCGGCGATCCCTTCACACCATCTCTATCACCGCCTTCAGAAACTCAAAACCCTAACCCCACTGTCTTCCCATCCTCTTCTCCAATCGAAACTCACATTCCCACCACCACCACCACTGTTAGTATTCCATCACCCACCCTCCCTCCCTCAAGAACAGGATATTGATAATGTTCCCCTCAGTGTTCTACACCCCTAAAAAACTTGGCGTCCCCGCAAACACATCACAGTGCAGACCTCTCTTCGCACGTCCTTAAAATGAAGTGCAAGTCAGGCCAAATTGAAATGGGCCATGGCATCCAGTACTAAATGTCGTTGTGTTGGTAAGTCCCATGTTCAACCTCCCTCTTCTCCAGTCATGCTTGACTTTGAGACGGAGGAAGTTTCAGCATCTGTTCCATCTGCCCCTCCCCCCATTGCAAAAAATGAGTAAAAATATGCTAAAATATCTAAAAATTGGGAAGGATAAGTATTTTCATACCAAGCCTGTGCTTAGAGGTAGGACTTTTCAGACTGAAATCATATCAATAGATGCAGTAAAAAAGGTTTTTGGGTTATTGAACTTTTAGGGATGGGGGGATCTGTTTCTTGATTCTAAAATGTTGGTATTTGAAAAGGAAGTGGTTGAATTTTATACGAATGTCACTGTTATGGAAGGGAATGTTGTAACCTCTACTATTAATGAGAAGGAATTGGTTTTCGACCATATTCGTCTTGGGGAAATACTTAAGGTCCCTACTAATGGTCTTGTTGAGTATGTTTGGATAGATAATGAGAACTGACTTCTTACCTCTAAGTTCTCCTAGGGTAGGGTCTCCACTAGGGCTAGGAAGGTGAAAGGGTGAAATGGCTCATTTTCATAAACTGTAGTTTGAGATTGTTCATAAGGGCATTTTACCTAGGGGACATAAAAGACATGAGGCTTGTTTTCATGATATGGGCATTGCACATGCTTTGGAGAACATGGAGCCTATAGATTGGCCATCCCTAATGATTAAACACATGGCTAGAATAGATGATCCTCAGCCTGGTTCACATCAACTTGCTTATGGGAACCTCATTTCTATAGTGTTTAAGGAATTTGTTGTGCTATTGGGTGAGGGTAGAGGTTTGACACATGCAGACATGCTAACTAGGTCCTTCCTTGCTGAGTGTGGCTTACTTGCTGAACCAGATCAGGTTCCTATTGCTTCTCCTCGTGCATTTGGACCCATTGCTAGCTTGCTTCGTGATCTCAAAGCTGCCAGGGACCAGGTTGTTGTTCTTCAGGCTGAAAATACCTCCTTGCGTACTGACCAGACTATCTCTCAGGGGGAAGTAGCCAAGTTACAAGAGCAGTTAGTAAAACAACAGATTGATAACAACGCTCGCATGGACCGGGTTCTTCAGCTCCTTGCTTCATCATCGCCTTTTCCTAAGCCTAGTCCTTAATTCTCTTGCACACTGATCTTTCGTTCCAGTTACTTGTGCTTTTTGTTTAAGGCATTGACATATTTTACTGTGTGTTTGCATATTTTGGATGTTTTGATGGTGCTCTTCTGAGCTTAAAATGTAAAGTGCATGTTGCTTTTCTTACTTACTTTGGTCATGATTGTGTTGCGTGTTTTACTCAAAAAATATAAATAAAAGAAAAATGACTGAGTTTTTGAAAAATCGACTTAACTTATGATTTAAGAGAAATCGAATTTCCAAAAGAACAGAGTCGCCACTTAATTTTTAGTAAAAATCAAGAAAAAAAACTCAAGGTTTTCAAAAGATTTAAACAGATAAAATCAATTGAAAATAAAAGGGGTTCGAAGTTCAATGTACATTCCGAGAAGGTGTTAGGCCCTCGAAATGTCCGCTAACTTGCGGTTGACCGGCGATTTGACTAAAAATGATTTTGACTAATTTTAAAAATTTAACTAAGTAAAAGAGACTCATTTTTATTATTATCATTATTTTTATCTATATTTTATTATTATTATTATTATTGTCATTTTAATTATCTTAAGGGGAGATAGGATTAAAAGGGGGTTATTCTAAGGATAAATAATTTAAGTGTTGACGAGACTAATAATAAAATAAAGCTAAGTATAGAAAATAAGTATATATATATAATAAATATTTTTTATTTGAGTATGCAAGAGAAAGGACCACCTTTGAGGAAAATTAATTAAGTTAAACCATAATCCAAAGAAATGTTAGCCAAATACAATAGCAAATAGATAAAAGTAAGGGAAAGGATTATTGAATTTGGGCCTGTGGCCCAAATTCCAAATCTGTTGAACCTGTCCTAGTACTAAAATTTCCAACATGATTTTGGGCCCTTTTGACCTATCGTTGTTACGAAATCTATCCATTTCAGTCCCCTTTTGGACTGCTGTAACGCTTGAGCCTTTTTAGCTCACTTTCGCCCCTGTATCACAGTATACACCAGGTATATCGGTGTATACAGGTGTATCTCGGCTTGTTTTCAGCTTTCCGAGAACTGTACGCCTATTTTCTTTTGCTGTCCAACTCGAAAAGGAGAGGGTTTGAGCCTTTATGGCTCTCTTGAAATGCGAGGAAAGAAAAATAGGAGTTCACGAGAACTCGGACAGATTCACATGCAAATAAAATGGCAAAATGGTTAGCATATGATTCAACTAGAACCAAACAAAGAAATGGCAAGATGAAGAGATAGAGGTATATGCTAATCATGTAATCCGAACTAAAGAACATAGGGAAACCTGTTGGAAATTCACCTATTTCAAGAGGTAGTAATTAAAACTAACGTAATCATTACCAAAGGGTATACTGAATAACATTAAAATTATATATAAAATAAAAAAAAAAGAGAAAACAGTATCCTATTGATACTACATATATAAATTAGAAGAAAACATTGGAACAAGTTGAAAGAAAATAATGAGTGTACAACGAGTGACCCCTAAACTACCAAGGAAATATAATATAGAAAACCAAGAATAAGTAAAGTGGTTGTGTGTATGGGATGCCAACAGCAGGCCAAACTCATAAATTACTATTCATAATTTAAAGCGTCATAAAAGAAACATAACTCAAGCAAATCACGTAAACTTTTAAATCAATATCAAGCACCTTAGTGACCTCAACTAGTTAATAACTAAAGCATACTTTGAAATAAAAGGCAATCCCAATAATAAATATTTAAAAAAAAAGGACACTTCCGACACTTCCCAAAAAAATTAGACAAATAAAACATAACTAGCTAATGACCATCTAACGTTGAAAGGAAACTAGAAAGCCATTTAGCCCAAAATCGTGCTTCACAACAAGCATTATAAGAACAAATATACCATATCAAAGATGATTAATTAGGAAGATACTAAGCACCAAACAACATGGAGAATGGAAGAATGAGGCAACCAAGAACTTAAATACAAACATTAAAATCAGTTTTATCCTACTTCAAAGAATGCTTGAAAGATAGCTTAGCTCACAAAATCTATTCAAACATTAACAACTTATATTCGAACTACCTTCGAGGTGAGGTCAAGGACTAACTATAAACCCATGAAATATATGCGAACAAGTAATAACCCGGAGTGAAACATGCATACAAGGAAGATACATAACCATGAATAGAATGAAGATAAGGGAGTAGGCAGGGGAGACATCAATTTCATCTTATTTTCTTATTATTATTATTTTTTAAATAAAATAAAATAAATTTGTTTAACACAAATAAGAGCAACAGGGCTGGTTGGAGAAGTCTGGCAATGCTTATGTCACA
>JAJONZ010017893.1:0-20310 GCA_029582445.1 Solanum paucissectum
TTCAAGCTTCTTCATAATCATTTTAAATTGTCAGATGTAACACAATTAAAATGAAATTACATAAAAACCCCTCATAGAACCTCATTATAAAGTCAACACAAAGTCATAGGCTCTTGCTTAACCTATCATTTTCCGAGTCGTTACAATAACTAATCTGACAATAATGACCAATCTTAGGTAATAATTAGGTAGGGTATATAATCAATTGAGATAAAGGTTAGCTCTTGTATATATATGTCCGTCTTTTTCAATGGTTGAATTTGTACTAGTTTCTTTTAACTTTGGTTATGTGTTGGAATTTTCCCTATAATATTATAAATTTGATTCAATTTTTGAGATATTAGTATATGTAATTAAATATTAAATGTACTGTATTATATGAATACTATTATAATTATATCATTTGGAGGATTAAAACTTAACCCTAGCCTTGAATTTTAGGAAATATGAGACTTGACATACTAATTGGTATTAAGATTTGGAGATTGATTAGTGATTTGGATGAGTTTTTTGTTCTAGGCTAGACACATAGTACTATGGGTGTTGTTAGTTTCAAAATTTTATTTTAATTATTTATTTGAATAAATTTCATTGATTTGGAAGCCCAACAAAAGGGTAAGGCTCAAGTCCCAGAGTAATTGTTCGATTGTTTGGGGCAAGTGAATTTCTTGACCCTTGTTAAGTGTATAGAATCGTGTATTTTCTTGTGTTATGTGTTGGGGAGAAATGGGACGTGATGACGGGTTGACTTGTTCATATTGAATAATACTAATGATGAAAAAGGGGTAATAAAAGACAATATGATTAATTATTGGTGTGTGATATGTTGAAAATAGTTTGAAAGGTTTATTGATTCATTGTTGATGTTGTATCACAATTGTGTGGTTGTGAATTGTGCATTGTTATGCAAATAGTCATCTCCCTATTAGTTATGTGAACATGTCATTTACATTGATTCTGAG
Source organism: Solanum paucissectum (assembly GCA_029582445.1). Classification (NCBI taxonomy): domain Eukaryota; kingdom Viridiplantae; phylum Streptophyta; class Magnoliopsida; order Solanales; family Solanaceae; genus Solanum; species Solanum paucissectum. The sequence continues at coordinate 963 of JAJONZ010017893.1, forward strand.
ACATGGTTATGACAAGTGTTATGTGAATTGAGGAAAAATAAAGAGTTAAAGAGTATGTATCATCTTGAGGGATGTGTCACACACCGCAACATATATTATAATTGGAGGGACGTATCATACGCCACAAATAATTCTATTATCAAGGTTCGTGTTTGACGTTGCGACGAATGCATAGACTGATAAGTCCCTCATAGGTCCTGGACTAAGACACAACGGGTGTGTATCGTTAGGTGAGACAAGCATCACTATACTTGACATTGCATTTCATTGAATTGCGCATCTTTATCATTTGTGAACTTACGAGTAATTTTCTATGGAACTTGTGATTGTTGAACTTTATCTTGCATGTTGTTGACCTTTAATTGTTGAAGTGGTGTGGTTGAATTATGTTCTATGTGAATTATGAACTATTAGGTTGGGCTAGTTTTTATGCAGGTTATAGTTATGGAGGTTCGGTTGGGGTATAAGGAGTACACATATTCTATACCCTTAGCTTTAGGTTTAGGAGTTTTCTTGCTCAGTGTCGTGTGGTTTGGTATTCACCCCTTTATTTTACATTTGTGTAGGTTTCGAACACAAATCTTTGTGATACTCTCTCTTCTCTTCTTGTCTGAGGCTTCTAGTGGAGTTTTGTGAGGTAGTTGCTTGTCATCTTAGTGGATCCTCTTATTCCTATTTATGATTTTGTTCTACTTTAGAGACAACATCATTTGAGACTTATGTATATTCTTTCAAATCTATTGTAACACATTACAGGCTTGTGCATGCGACAACCAGGTTTTGGGGATTTAGTTTAGTTGACATGTTATCCGCATTAATAATTGTTATTAAACTTTTATTTTTATCTCGTTTCCTCATTTTATTGTAATGGTTGGGTTTTAGGCTGACTTGTCTTGGTGGGATAAGACGAGTGATATCACATCCATTTTGGATTGTGACAGGTTATTTCAGACATTAGTATATTTCTGCTTATATGTCTTTGTACTAAGATTTTCATATTATGTTGATGTAGTCATTTGAGGCTCAATTCTACTTTCCATGTCATTTCAGTTATGTATGCTTTCTTAGTACCATAGAATCGCCGAGTCCACTTGGCGAGTCGCCGAAGGGTTTTACTTCGCCTTTGGTTCCACTGTGCTGAGCCCTAAAGGAAAGGATCAAGTCGGCGGAGAAAGGGAGCAGTCGGCGTGTCGCCAAATAGTTCCGCGAAGCAGTACTATGTCGCCCGATGACACAGAGCACGATGATGTTGAAGGTTGGTGCAAAATGGCGATGAGCTACACCAAAGGGCGAATCGCCGAGCTGATCGGCGATTCCGACTAATGACGCCGAATGATCTGCTGCAGCACAAATCTATAATAACTATAAATACAAGTTAGAATTTTATTTTAAGGAGTCGTACAATTATTATAATTTTCATATAGAATAGTACTTTTTGATATTTTTGCTCTAAGTTTGAGAGGGTTTTGGAGACTTGAAGAAGAAGAGGGTTTCATTTTCTAGATTTGGAGTTGGGTCTCTTGGATTATTCATTCTTGTCTGTAACAAGACTTTAATCTGCATACCCATTTGAATGAAAGCTCATTTAGGTATAAATTTCTATCTCTTGATGTATGGCTAAAAACTCCAATTCTTGGGGTGTGATTTAGCGAATATGGGTTAAGATAATTGTTGGGTCTTGCTTGTTGATAGATTAAATATAGTTTAATGGTGATTTTGTCTAGTAGTTGTGGTTGAATTTAACAAATTTGTAGTTGCAAATATAAGTTTATTTGTCTGTTTTAGGCTTGCGAGAGAGAGAGGTCGCGGAACCAAGACTACTAGATTGATGGCCTAAGGAGTGGGTCGGCATGAGGTTCAGCCCGAGAGGGTGAGCCCTAGTCCCATATCCTAACACTCAGCTCGAGAGAGTGAGTGGGGTAAGGTGTAGGCCGGTCTTCATGCGGCAAGTGGGTGTTCGAGAGGAACCCATTTGAAATGGGGTAAGTTGCTCGAGAGAGAACGTATTTCCATATAAAGCTTAGCCTAGTCACTATTACTCTATAAATTTTCTATCGAAAGCATGTACCCAATAATTTAGATTAACCCATATTCCGGTCACATCCCAATAATCCCCCTCTCATTGCTTAGATTTCTTGTGATTTTACTAAATTTTAGCTTACTTGTGACTAAAGCCCCATTTGTTAATTGACATTTTTGTGTCCCCCTTTTAATTTACAATGTTTTACTCGTTAATATCTTTAGCTACGACTAGTTAGAGCTAAATTTTATTTCTCTATCAATTCTCAAAACCACTCTCTTGGGACGATCCCAACCCTTGATTGGGTTACTAAACTATTGTACGATCGTAGACAGTTGCATCGGAAGTTGTGTCTTGATTACGCAAACATCAATAGTCTATCGGGATTCTAAGTACATGTCCCGTCTAATGAGTAGTCTTGGACCGTGATAAACTTGGTATTTAGAGCATCAAGTTCAAGTGTATTAAGGTGTCTGAAAGTCCAGTTAAGTAGAATCTTGTTCATGGGTGTGAAGCACGCCACATTTATGATTGAGAAGCTACGAAATGTTTAAGAAATAGTTCAATTATTTCATACTCTTATTCGTGCGATGGAGTAAAACTCTATGAAATTTCCTTCTAACTCACGTTCTATGCATTTTCAGAACTATGCCTCTAAGAAGAGCTCACGTGAGAAGGAATTTGAATGTGGAACAAAAAATACCACAAGCTCTGATTGATCCCTTGGTCGAGAAAGTCACTCATGACGAGTTTAAGACTGTTTTCCAAGTGCTTGCCCAAGCCATAACTGCTCAAGCCAATCGTGAGGTTGTATCTCCTATGAACCCAAATGTGGGTACCACAATGACAAGAGTGCGGGACTGCACTCAAATAAATCCTGAATAATCCCATGGTTCTAAGGTGGACGAAGATCCACAAGAGTTTGTTGAGGGAATTTAAAAGATTGTTGAGATCATGGGTATCACTCTGGTTAAGAGTGCGATTTGGCTGCTTATTCAATTGAAAGGGGTTGTTCATATTTGGTTTAAGCAATGGAAGGAAGAAAGTGCTATTGATGCAGGTCCTTTGGATTTGGAAAAGTTCAAAAGGGAATTTTCTAGATCGATTCTTTTCTCCTGAGATGAGAGATGCTAAGGTGCAAAAGGTCAATAATTTGAGGCAAAGTAATATGAGTATGAAGGAATAAGCTTTGAAATTCACTCAACTCTCCAAGTATGTTCGAGCTATGGTAGCCAAATCTAGGGACATGTTGTGTCCAAAAGCACACGCAAGTGCACGTGGTCACTCAAGTAGTACATCGACTCTTTCGAGTTGGATTATTGAACCCAAAGAACTTCAAATCAACAATACTAACTTTACTGTAACTAAAATAAATTTACTTATGCGACAGACAATTTTAGCAATTTGTTTGTATCAACTAAATTGAACAATTTCAAATATTAATTCCAACAATTAAACAGTTGCAAACAAAGGAATTTCGCAATTTGGGAAATATTCCAGGGTTGTAGCATATATCGATTTCAAACATAATAATATCTTATCCTACCATTCGACAGGTTAACCTCATTATTGATTTACAAGGTTGATTTATGATCATGATCTCCCGACCTCTAATCGTCTACCACCATTGACAACCTAACTACATCGTTGAGCGGGGATAGGCATGAACCAATAGCGGAATATTAAGCTATCATCCTGCACATTAATCAAACGCGGCATATAGGTATAACCCTATCCTATATACGAAACACTCTAAGTTTTACCCTAGAATGAACACGCTGCTCCCATTCTTTGGTCTATCCCTCTGTTTGTCTTCCGAGTTCAAGAGTGGACAATGAGTTTATTTTAATGTTGATCAGTCATTAAAATAGTTAAAAAAGAATGCAGGCATCAATCATAAGAAAACCCATCTCATGGTAGAAATAAATACTATTACGCCATTAATTGTAGCTACAACCCTAGAATAAGGGAATTTAGCTACTCATAGAATGAAACATCATCAAATAATATTCAAAGATCATAGAAGTGTTTACCAAAATGAAGGAATAGAAGAAAAATCCTAGAGAATGTCAGCAAAATAGCCCAAATCATATTTTCCCATTTTTCAAAAACCGCATAATGATAAATAATACAACTAGACTATTTATAGTCTAAAATAAAACACATGACGCAATTCTGGAGTCCAGGTCCGCGTCGCGGACCTGTTCCCTCGCTGCACATTTCGAATAGCCTAAGCCAACTCCGCGACGCGCATTCCACTGTTTTGTAAAATTTGTTTTCCACATGCTGGCTTCAGCTCTGCGACGGGGAGGTGCTCCCTCACAATGTATTTTTCCAGCTTCTTGGCCATTTCTCCTTAGCAACTTCGACTTCTAAACTCCGACCTTTTGCATGGTGTCCTTTTTTCTCTTTTTTTTCTTTGCTTTTCACCCTAAAACATATAATCATATTGGTTAGAGGAAACACAATTAATGGACTCTAAAATTTCAGTTCCGATTAGGAATTTTCTCTCAAACTTACCTATATATATGGGATAAATTAGTTATTAGGCGCATAAATACGCCTAAGATCAGGACCGTATGAATAAGTTCGTGTCAAGTATCTCAGAGATGTTGGTGAGGGAATTAGAACTGCCATGTTGATAAAAGAGATGGATATTTACAGGTTGATGACTCATGCTCTACAGATCGAGAAAGAGAAACTTAAGAAGAGTGATAGGGAGACTAAGAGGGTTCAGACCGATTGTGGTGACTATTGTCATCATAAATCTAATAGTGGTGGTCATTCTCAGTTTAGACAGAGGTATTCAGGCTTTGCTCCATCTTCTACTAGTGCTCATGTGCCAAAGTTCAACAAGGATAGGGTGTCAAACCCTAAGTATCAGAGTAGTGCTTCTAGTGGATATTTTTTCCTCACATGTCTAAAGTGTGGGAAGATCACCAAGTCATGGTTTCAGCGCAAGTGCAAGGGGTGTTGGACTATCATAAAAAACTAGGAGTGGTAGAGGAAGGGGTAGGAGAATGAAAAGTGAAGCAAGAGGTATTAATCATCCACTTGAAAGTTGATTTACATGTTCTCAAGGTAGTACAACATATCATGTAGACTAGAATACAAATGTTGCACCAAAGGAAATGCTACTGTCAGGGAAGAAAAGGGTGTTGAAAACACAACCCAATTTAAAAGGCCAAGATTGTTGGGTTTGAGTGTGTTTCAAGCTGAAAATGGTTTCAAGACATTCAATATAAGTATTGTGAGGCATTCATAATGTTTGTTCTCTAATGGCTTCAATTCTCTACAACTTTTGTAGCTTAGACAGCCAAGTAGCAGAATATTATCGATTGGACCAAAAAGAGTCTTGAGATCAAATGTTGCTACTGGATATGTTGGTTTCAAACCAAGGATTGAAGTGGAAAGGAAATCAAACAATCACAATAAGAAGGCTTCAGCAGATTAGAGATCAATCAAGGCTATCAAACTCAAATACTTCCTCCTCTTCATAGCCTCGAGACCCATGAAAACTATAATGTTGATATCAGTGATTTTTTTAGTACTATTTTGGTGCCCAATAAGATACTATTTTGTTTCTTGGTTGAAGGAGAAACAACTATTTTCTATTTATATTATATGTATGAGATAATACTAAAATTCTGGTACTTATGCAATGTGGAAGCTTTGATTGGTTCTTAATTTCACTTTTGGGATCGAAATTATTTTTGTTTGCCTACAATTGTGAGTGGTGTTATTTCTATGAAGCATTGTTTTTGTTTTAGTGGATTGTTAGTTGCCTCTTTTGGCAATTGCGCGAAGAGGCAACTAACAAATCAAATGTTGAATCATTCGTTTTCAGAAAAAAGAGCAGAGAAGTAAGATAATTTTAAACCCAAACAATTATTTCCGTGAAACTTTAATTTTGTTTTAGTGGTACTGTTAGTTGCCTCTTTTGGCAACTGTGAGAAGAGAAAACTAACAAATGCAATACCATACAAAAATTATGCTTTATTACATATCATACTATGAAAATTTCATTTGATCCTTCAACTTACGTATTTGGATTATAAAAATACCATATATAACAACAAAATAAATCATCAAATACCAAAGGAATTTCCAAAAAAAAATGACAACTTCTTTTCTTCTTTTTCATCCCTTCCATCTTCATATAATTCTCTTTCAAATCACTCATTTCTTTTACATCGCCACCCTTCTCCTTTTGAATTGATGTTGAGATTTTCATACCGAATTTGAAGACTTTCAACTTTGTCCAAATTAATTTTCTCTTGTTTCGACTGTTCAATGTCCATTGAATTTATGTTGGAATTATCAAACTGTTCCAATTTCATCTTAACACACTCGGAATAATCTTCTAACTCCTTAATCTTATTTACCAATCTCTAAAGAATAAACTGAGATTTTCGTTGACTCTCTCCTTGTCTCTCCATTGAATTTTTTTTGTAATTTGTGGCCTCATAGTGAGGACAAGACCAAAATCTTCTTTCCGAATTGTGGTATAACCAAGAGGTCTACATTTATAATAAGATTCATACTTGTATCACACTTCAACATTGATCATTAAATCATTCTCAACAATACACAACTTATTCAACTCATATTTTGACATTTCTGACCATAAATTTGTGAAAGAAATTTAAAAGAATAAGTAGTAATACATAAAAAGGTGTAACCATAAATCATTTATATAAAAATAACCTTATATTTTCGAATTGATGATCAATTTGAGTCTGATGCTTGAAAAATAATGGAGTTTTCTTTTTCGAAGAAGAAGAAGACGTTCGATAAAGAAGAAAACCTTTGAATGAAAGAGTTTTCTTTTTTTCAACGTTATATTTACACATGGACAATTTCTATTGGTCTGTGTTGCCTCAAAACAACTATCATGCGCCTCACCTGTATGGAGTCACGAAGTGCCACGTAAGTTTAAAATGGGTAGATTTTTTTTAAAAAAAAATGAGTTCGAGGGTTATATGACTTTAGATTAGTTAAGGTGTGTCTCTGAAATTTTGGTCATAGTCTAGAGGGATACTTGTGCCTTATCTAAAAATAAAATAATAACTAGATATTGTTAATTCAATATATACAATTTATTTAAAGGAAATAAAATCAAAATCTAATTTAGTGTATCGGAGAAAATAATGCATACATTAACTTTTTGTAATACTAGTGTTTTGTTTGGTACAATTTAACTAATGTTTGCATTAATAATACACTCTGAGGTTTTTTTGTAGAGTATATAAAAATAATTCTAAAAAAAGTGTGGTAGTAATGCTTGTATTAGTAATGCTTGCATTGATTATACATCTACTATTTCTTATGCATTGTTTGATTGGCATATTAAAAATAGCATGCATTGCATTTGCATAAAATAATTTATTTACAAAGATATCTTTCACAATCATGGTGGAAAAGATGTAAAAAGACTTTGAGGGGCAATGAAGTCTTTAACAATGCTAATTGATACGCTTAAATTACACCTCTTTTCAAAAGCATAATCGATCGTTATCAAGTAAAGAACCCAACTTGTAGGTTGGGGTCGATCCCACGAGGAAAATGGTTTAGACTTAACTTTAACTAACAATTATGATTGTTTAGTCAAATTACTTCAAGAAACAAGTAATTAAAGGGGGGGGGGGGATTTGTGAAATAAATTGTAAGAATTCAGTAAACAAAAGTCAATTTTGGTTGTTATCAAGAAGAGAGAATTAACTAGGGTATATGTGTTCCCCACAAGCTCATAACACAGTAATCCTAGTAATAGCAATCCTTTCCTAGTGTACTACATGCAAAGTGATAAGTTAGGTATCTATAAATCCTTGGTCCGGCATCTAGAGAATTTCACCCTGAACCTTGGTCCGGCTACGTGTGTATAAGTTACTAATCCTTACCTTTACCTCATTTTAGACATCAGATCGATGTTTGGCTTAGTTATTACTTCGCACCAATCGACACTAGACTATTAGATAGTATCACACTAAATCTATGTTGCTAATTCTTTTCTTATTTACTACCTCCTTGGTCCGGCAAGTAGCAACAAGGCGAGTTTTAACGTTTGCAACCAATAAAAAGACTTCTAAACGAAAGAACTATCAATGCATGCAAAACACTATTCAAGAATTGCTTGTTTACTATTCATACTTCGTTAATCACTCATGGTTCCCACAACCCTAGTTGTGGAGTTTAGTTACCCATAATCATATGAACACAATTCATTGTTTTAGATGAAATAATTATCAACTTACGTAATTGAGAATAACAAACCCGGAATTTCAACTTGAATTTCAAAACCAAAACCTTCAAAACCAACTTAGGAAATCAAGAATTGCTAAAGTTGCAAGTTAATCTCCCAAGCCAACAACTAGAATAAAAAATAATAAAGTCTATCCCCAAAAAATGAGGTTTACATACCCTATTTATAGAAAACATGTCCTAAATTAAAAGGGAAACAAAATAAGGAAAGTTTGTTCTGGCACGCGTCTTTATTCCACGAAACTGACTCACGAAACGTCAATGTATCTACGGTTCGTGAGTCCCTTCCGTCAGCCAGGACTTAGAAAATATTTCAGCTTCCAAAAATCAGCTTCTCTGATGCAAACGACGAGACACTAGTACAGACCGTAGATCGACAATTAGAATCTTCAAAAATCAGGTACTGGAACCCTCGCAATATCATTCTACGGTTCAATAGTATGGTCCGTAGATCAATCTACGGACCGTCAATGGCCACCGTGGTTCCACACTTGGTCAGATTTCCCTGATTTGCCTTGCCTGCTGATCTACGGTCACCATCTACGGAACGTCAATGGACCTACGGTCCGTAGATCACCTCCGTAGATGCTCTTTTCTGCATTTCTTTCAGTTGTCTCTGTACTTCCGCGCCTAAACATCGTTCATGCAAAACATGATAAAAACACATAAAAACCAATACAAACAGGCCCTAGACACACACACAACTCTTAAGTGAAATGTATTAAAAATACCGTAAACTCACGGTATATCAACACCCTCAACTTAAATTCGTTGTTTGTCCTCAAGCGACACACTAAAACTCTAAACGACACTTGTATAGAAGCAAGCAATTCAAGCACAAGCAATCACATGGCTCTCTACTCCAACTCTCTTTGTGGGTGCAAAATCTATTCTCTTAGACTCGACAAGCTAATTCATGCGGATCAAAATATGACAAAGATCGACCAACCAACACACAACATACATTGTTTCACTATCACCAAGGTACAAACTTTCCGACCATATAACTACTACCCTTACTTCAAACGAAATTCCTTTTTGACACACTGAATATGACTTTGGGTACAAGGATTCATTTAACACTCACACTCAGAAGTAACTTCAAGTATTGTAAGTGCTAAATACCATAAGCTTGCCCTTATTTTCACTGCTTAGACTCTCCAAACTAGATTCTAGGATCTCTATAGGACTTTGTTGGCTTGTAACGTAGGCTCAGGTTCAGGTGTGGTACATTTGGGTACTTCTTAGTAACTTTCTGCCCTCCTTGACATTACACTAGGCTTTCAATCTCTTTTTGCCCTATTTTTGACATCCTACTACTTTACCTTCTTTCTCTTGAGTTTCTTCAACCATGAATGTGACTTTAGACTTTGTAGATCTTTTATTTTTCACTTTCATCTTTTTCTTGCGTTTTATTCTTTTCTTTAGCTTTCAACAAGTCACATCCTTTCCTCTATTTTTTTCTCCTTTTCAACATCAAACTCTTATCATACCCATTTTTCTTTTGGTTTCCTCTTTCATAGCCACCCTCAACTATTGGATTTTCCATTGGTTGAAGTGTACAATACCCGATGTCGGGTCAGGGCCAAGATTGAAGTTACTTTTTACATTAGCCACCCTCAACTTAGGTTTTTAGCCTAAGTCGAGGTGCACATGTCCAAGGAGGGACTGGGGCCAACATAGTAGATTATGAAAAGGTGAGTTAGGGGTTTAGAAAGAAATGGTCTAATTTAGGCTCAACACAATTGGATCAAAGGGAACATTTATTTCATTTGGTTGGATTCGTTTTAGACAATTTATGGACTTATCAGAACAAGGGCATATGATCACTTCCTAGCCTCTAGAGTAGATTGTCTTAGCAAGACTAACCGAGCAAGTTCTAGATTGGCACAAAAACTGTTTGAACCATCCACAATTCTCACACACTCTTGGCACATAGTTTCATTATCAGATTATCAGATTACCCAAATCAAGTCTTAGCTTAAGTCATCCCATCAGTTGGTTCATTATCATGTCATACTCAGAGCCAACACATTCAACTTATCTTAGCCTACAAATTCTAGCACACATCACAAAATTTGGACGGGTATCATTTTTTATAAGCCATCATGCTTCATTCTTTTTCATGCTTCTACACATACGATCCTAACACATGCCAGTTCAACAGAAATTAAATAGTCTCTTTGGAAAAAAGAACACAGGCAAGAAATCCTCAAGAGAGGATTTATGAGTTGGGTTACTCAGACTTCACCCTATCACTCACAATCCATTTACCCCACCCCAACAAAAAATAGGTGTGATTGTCCCAATGCATACAAAAACAGTAAAAGATAATGGATTGGGTGGTGCAAACCTGTGGCGCATAGCGCCGAAGACTCATAAACAAGCGGGTGGGTCCGGTTTCCTGGATCCCTTTGGAATAATAGTTGGGTCACCCTCAATAGTGCCCATATCATCCATCATAGCACCTCAGTAGTTATTGCGTTCATTCTAACCGCACCATCAGTGGTGCTCACATCGTCCCTCACAACAGGCCGGACCTCTACAATTGGGACAGAACTCGATGCCCCTGCAACACTCTCACGCACCCTCCACTGGCGCAACTCTTCATCTAAAATCGAAGCCTTCCTAACCTTCTTCTCCTGCCTACACTGTCTCTTTTGGGCTTTTTTCTCCTCAGTACGGATAGAACGGTGCCTCTTACCTTTGGTACGTGTAGGCTCGGGATCCTCCTCGGTTGTCCACTGAATAAAGCATCCAACACCGTATCACCAGTCAATGCAGTAGGTGCAACCTGAGGCTCAACTACAGGGGTGGAAAGAATGACATCAACATCGGCTCGGAGACTGGCTAACTTGATTCGAAAAGAGGATAGATCAATGGTTGGGACCGGTCGCTCGAGGACTCTCAATTCAAAGGCATCGAGGTGCTTATTAACGGCCTGGACATTTCGGTCCATCATGCTTTCCATCCTTCGCTCCATTCAAGCCTCGGACTCAGCAATTGACTTTTGCATCCAAGGTTGGATGTGGTGCAGCAGCGTGGCTATCTGAGCCTCTAATTTCTGTACTCTGGCCAACGGGAAAACAGCAGTCCCTGATGGTGGTCTAGACTTGGATGAGCTAGGAGCCCTACTAGCGGCCTGAGAAGAGGAGGTTGGGACAGTATCGGTGTGGTCTGGTATAATAGAGTCACCGCTCTATGCCTGCTCTACTGTGTCTACAAGATCTGCGCCCAAGGAAGGTACCTCAACTTGGGATCTCTGCGAAGCGCCGCCACATTTGCTCTATCTCGAATGTGGTCTATATCCAAAGTCCCAGTAGGGTGTATCAACCTATCACAGTGCCAGATCGGCACTCCAGTGTCCCTGCACAAATGAAAAATCAAACATGGAAAGGGGTAAGTAGTGGAGGTCTTGAATGCCCTCTCGTGAATCTCTGTCAGCAGCATGCGGGCAAAGTCAATCTCCAATCCTGCTACTAATGCTGCAACCATGACGGCTTTGTCCCATGTGAGTTGGTTGTCAGCTTTTGTAAGAGAAACCCTATTTCGCACCAGCAACCAGAAGAACTTGGCCGCAAAGTTTAATGTGGCCTTTTGGATACCCAATCGTGGTGCGGTGACCCACTCCGCACGCTCGCCATCTGCAGCAATGTGTTTAGCTAACCATAGTGGAACAGCCTCATGTTGCTCAGCATTTCTCAGGAAAGTTCCGCCCCTCACAATATCCCATCGATAATCAAACTCTCTTGTGTTTAGAGCCGTTAAAATGGGTTTGGCCTGCTAGGCCGGCCCAACCCAACCCTTGAATTAAATGGGGTTGGGCTCAATTTTTTCAGCCCATTTAGGAACGAGGCTTTTTAGCCCAACCTCATTTGGCCCGCTGGCCTCGTAGGCCCAACCCGCAAGCCTCAGAGGCCAGCCCGCGGGCTGTGAATTTTAAAAATATTTATCATAAATATTTTAAGTAGTGTTTTACTTGTTAAGATTTTGTCAATAAATATTTTTAAAATATCAATAAAAAATCAAGACTATAGTTTTTACATATCTTTTACATTTTAGGGTCATTAGCCCACTAAATTTTCTTATTAACCCAAGTTCATTACTCCATTATAACTATGCATCTTTGACCTCTTTTACTTTTGTTTTTATGCCTAATTTTTCACTTCTCCTTTATTGTCTTGTTTATGAAAATAATGATCATGTAATGTTTTTTTGCTCAGATGAATCTTATGAATGTTGTATCTTGGCTATTATGTATTTGTTTTATAAATATTCACTGAAGTATGTGTAATTCATGAATGAATTTATGTATGTATTGATGTCGTGTCCATCGGACATCAACGTTCGTATCCTTTCTAAGAGGAAAATATTGTTCGGTTTTTGGTTAAAGGGCCAACCCGTGGCCTGCTTAGGGTAGGGTTAGGTTGCTATTTTATCGGCCCTTTAATTAAAAGGGCTAGCCCGTCCCAACCCATTTAACTCTCTAGCCCATTAGGGTTGGGTTGGGTTGCGTTGGGCCAGCCCATTTTGACAGCTCTAGTTGTGTTCAGTGGCCAAGAGTGACCACTTGTAGGGCCATAGAGAAATCGGCTGATGGTGGCATGTGAGATGTCCACCGGACAACCTCGAACCATAGTGGAAGTGAGAGGGTCTTGGGTTGTGGGCTTGGACTAATTGGAGATCGAACCTCGGAGAGTGGCAGCATAGGAGGCGTAGAACTCCCACACAATCTCCTCGCTGTAAGTCCCTGGGTCTCGGGCTATCCAGTCACACTTGTGAAGTTTAAAAATCCGGTGGATGTTGGGGACAGTGTGCAAGCTCCCCGTGAGGACTCTGCGCTCCTCTGTAATAAGTCGGGCCATCTTCTCTTTGTCATTTTTCATCTTGGCATCCCGATAAATTTTCCATTGGCCCTCAACGCACCATCTATTTGGCTCGCCAGCCACTGGAGTAGGGTCATCATTCTGTAGTGCTGGTACTGACTTCGAGCTAGTGACCTCATCAGACAAGGCTGCTTGTTCATTTTCACTGGACCCTGAAGCATGGGCAGATTCGGAGCCTGAAGCATGGTTAGACTCTGAGCCCGAAGCATGGGCAGATACAAATCCTGAAGTAGACCCAGTCTCTGAACTGGAAGCAGACCCAGTCTCTGAGCTGGAAGCAACCCCAGTTGGTGACCCGATCAGTGTGTGCTCCTCATCGGACTGGGAGACAGTGACTACGTCGGGAATCACCTTTTGGGGGGTGCCTCTGGTGACTCGGGGTGCAGTGGGAGAGGTCCTTGTGTTGGGAGCAACGTATACTGGATTCATCGCCACATCGTCATTTTCATCGATTAACCTAAAGCTAGGGGCAACATAGTTTGACTTGCCCTTTTTTGTATAGGTGACTAGCTTCTTGGGTGCCATTGTACTTGTGGAAGTGTTATTAGTACCAAAACTAACTAAAAACACACTCAAAATAATTTTAGAGCTAAATACGAACAACATCAAAGACACAAAGAAATTTCATACATTGGCTACAGTGGTCATCTACGGTGGGGGACCTACGGTCAATAGACTAATCTACGGTCTGTGGAACCCTTCTGTGGATCAAAGGACCAACAATATTAGTCGTAGATAAAAACCACAGATGTATAGAACAGTTCGTAGATTTTTCTACGGACCGTAGTCCACCTCCGTGGTTTCATACTTGGTGAAATTTTCAAATGCATCCAACCACGGACCTGATCTACGGTCCGTAGATGGGGTCTCGTGGATGGGATCTGTGCCAGGTTTCAGACATGCTAAAATTGTAAGCCAACATATTTGACCATTTTCAACAGTATCCTAGTCTAACCATGCTTTGTAACATTTGATCATGCTAGTTCATCATTCTTAGGATTCCAATTAATCATTTTAACAAGTCATTAAGACAAACTTTGGAACCCTAAGTCGAAACTTGCATTTAGACTGTAATCACACACATCTTAAACAATATTCCGACACATAATCACTATCCATCATCCCAAAGGTGTTTGCAAGTCAATTTAAAGAACACTTACCCAAGGTCAGGACCCAACTCCCGACTTTCTATAATCAATCTATGAACCGAAATTCAAAGTGAGGGAGAAAGTCTATTACCTTACAAGCAACGAGGAGTGGTGTGATTGTGTGATTACACTAAGCTTTGCACTACCACACTAATCGCCTAGTTGAACCGAACCCGTACACCGGACCTTGTGGGAGTTTTGGGGATGAGTGGAGTTTTGGAGAGGAAAGGGAATTTAGGATTTTGGGGAAGAGAAAAGGAAGGTTAATTGGGGAGTGATGGAGTGATTATGGAGTGATTATGGAGTGATTTAAGGGATTTGGGGAGTTTAGAAATGGTTTGGGAGTAAATGGAGGGAAGTGGGAATGAATTTGAAAGGTGGGATTTTTTAAATAGGATGGTCCTGGTCGGGTTGGTCCAATCTAGGGTTAGGACCTACGAGACCCCGCTGACGGTCTGTAGGTATTTCGACGGTCCGTCAGTTGGGACCATAGATCTCCTTTATACTAAAAAAAAATTAAACACTTACCTGGGATCTACGGACACTATTCACGGTTCGTGGATGGATTGACGGACCGTCGATGGGGTCCATAGACATCTTCACCAGACCATTTTTTGCAGATTTGTCATAGCGCACCTGCGCATGTAGCAACCATTAGGATATTCCTTTTTACATTTTCTGGACACTTTTTAGACACGGACCCTATGCTAATTCTAGTCAACACTAATACAAAACTAAAACACCTATCTAAATTAATATAGAGAATCAGCTAAACAAGGAAAACTACTAGATGGAAAACAAGAACCTATCGTTGTCTAGATTGTATATCTTGGGTTGCCTCCCAAGCAGCGCTTGATTTAAAGTCGCGGTACGACGCATGCGTCTTGATTACTCAGACTTCATCAAGAACATAGGCCTCAACAACCTCTTGCACATTTTTTGCATTTCCCAGATAGATCTTGATCCTTTGCCCATTTACCATGAACCTTCTGCCTTCACTGTTCTGAAGCTCAACCGCTCCATGGGGGAGCACTTTTGTGAGCAAAATGGACCGGTCCATTTGGATTTGAGTTTGCTCGGAAACAAGTGCAACAGAGAGTTGAATAGAAGCACAAGATCACCTACAACAAATTCTCGCTTTTCAATTCTTTGATCATGATACCTCTTCATCTTCTCTTTGTACAAGGCTGAACTTTCATAAGCTTTTAGGCGAAACTCATCAAGCATATTCAAGTCATTCATTCTTTGATTAGATGCGGCGCCCTAATCCAAATTTAGCTTATTCATTGCCCACAAAGCATTATGCTCTAGCTCTACCGGTAAATGGCAAGACTTCCCATATACAAGTTGGTAAGGAGACATACCTATAGGAGTCTTGTATGCAGTGCGATAGGCCCATAGAGCATCATCAAGCTTCCTTGACCAATCCGTTCTATTAGCATTCACAGTCTTTGCCAAAATCTGTTTGATCTCTCTGTTGGACACTTCAACTTGCCCACTAGTATGTGGATGGAAGGAGTGGCTACATTGTGGCGGACACCATATTTCTCAAGTAGCGCCTTGAACAACATATTACAAAAGTGGGAACCTCCATCACTGATAATCGCCCTCGGTATACCGAATCTGGAGAAGATATTCTTTTTCAAAAATGCGGTGACACGTTTACCTTCATTGTTGGAGAGCGCAACTGCTTCCACCCACTTCGATACATAATCAACCGCAACAAGAATATACTTCATCCCATGTGAACTCACAAATGGACCCATAAAATTATTGCCCCATACATCAAACAACTCTATCACCAATATAGGATTCATAGGAAGCTCTTACGTCTTTGAAATCCCTCCTTCTCTTTGGCAACGATCACAAAACTTGGCGAAATCATGAGCATCTTGGTGGATGGTAGGCCAGCAATACCCACACTGCAAAATCTTATGCGCAATCCGAATACCACTAAGATGCCCACCAACAGGCGATAAATGACATAATTCAAGTACACTCAACATCTCAACCTCAGGCACACAACGACAAATAATCCTATCGGCCCAACTACGATACAAGTAAGGCTCATCCCAAAAGAATTTCTTCACATCATGCATAAACTTTTTCCTTTGGTGAAAAGACATATCCGGGGGAACCAAATCGCTTGCCAAATAATTAGCAAAGTCTGCGAACCAAGGAATCAGATCATGAGAAGCAACCAATACATGTTCATCTGGAAAAGCATCATTAATTTCAGCCCTATCACCAAGCTTTTGCATCGCCCTTCCTCTAATCTGGACAAGTGATCGGCAACTTAATTTTTGGTCCCCTTTCTATCTTTTACCACAAAATCAAACTCTTGCAGCAACAATACCCATCTGATCAACCTCGGTTTTGCATCCTTCTTCGCCATCAAATACCTCAATGCAGAATGGTCAGTATGCACTATGCCATTAGTACCAAGCAAGTAGGATCGAAATTTGTCGAATGCGAAAACCACCGCAAGAACTTCTTGTTCAGTCACAGTATAAATCTTCTTGGTCACATTTAGAGATTTGCTAGCATAATAAATAGGGTGAAGAATTTTTTCTCTCCTCTGTCCTAATACTACACCAAGCGTCACACCACTCGCATCGCACATTACCTCAAACGGTTGTCCCCAATCCGGTGAAATAATAATAGGTGCAATAACCAACTTCTCCTTAAACTCTCTAAATGCTCTCAAACAAGCATCATTAAAATCAAATGTATACTCCTGTTCGATCAGTTTGCACAATGGATGTGCAATTTTAGAGAAGTTCTTGATGAACCTCCTATAGAAACCTGCATGCCCAAGAAAACTTATAACACCTTTTACAGAGATAGGTGGTGGAAGCTTTTCTATTACTTCTACTTTTGCTCTATCAACCTCAATTCCCTTCTCAGAAATCCGATGACCCAGAACTATCCCTTCTTTAACCATAAAGTGTCACTTCTCCCAATTTAGCACCAGATTGTAGTCTTCACACCTTTTCAGCACCTCCGCCAGATGATCCAGACATCAATCAAAAGAGTCACCTACCACAGAGAAATCATCCATGAATACTTCAATAGTGTCCTCCACCATATCAGAAAATATCGACATCATACAGTGCTTGAAGGTCACTGGAGCATTGCACAACCCAAATGACATCCGTTTGAAAGCAAAAGTCCCATAAGGGCAAGTGAAAGTGGTTTTCTCTTGGTCTTCAGGAGCTATAGAAATTTGATTGTAGCCTGAATACCCATCAAGAAAACAATACCAACCCTTGTCTGCAAGTCTATCCAACATCTGGTCCATGAATGGCATAGGAAAGTGGTCATTCTCTGTTCATGCATTCAACTTCCGGTAATCCATGCAGACTCTCCATCCGATCACGGGCCGCATTGGAACAAACTCGTTTATCTCATTTGGAACCACAGTAATACCACCCTTCTTAGGCACACACTGCACATGACACACTTAACTGCTATCTGCAATGGGATAAATAACTCCGACATCCAACCACTTGATGACCTCTTTTTTAACTACCTCTTGCATAGGTGGATTTAACCTTCTCTGGTGCTCGACACAGGGCCTGTGATCTGGCATGAGTTGGATTTTGTGAGAACAAATACCGGAAAGAATCCCAATAATATCCACAATAGTCCACCCAATAGCTCGCTTGAACCTATTTAACACAGTCACCAAGCACTCTACTTGTCTCGCATTTAAATCTGCCGCAATGATGACCGGCAAAGTATTATCTCTACCCAAGAATACATACCTCAAATGCGGTGGTAGAGCCTTAAGCTCCAATTTTGGTGCCTCCACAATAGATGGTCTCGCGGGTGAGGACTCACGATTCTTCATGTCTAACTCATACTTCTTTAGTTTTGGCCGATATTCGCAGCTATCGAGTGCAGCTACCAACTCATCATATTCTTCAATACCATCACTATCGAAATTCATCATAACTGTTGCTAGTGCCTCGACACCTAGTCGCTCTTCAATTTGTACTTCTGGTCCACTCTCAACTCTGTAAGTTATAGCACATACCGTTTTGAGCTCACCACTCTGCTTCATGGACCTACAAATATTGAGAGTTGCTTCTTTATTGTTAAGTCTGAACTTCATCTGCCCCTTCTCCATATCAACTAACGCATGCCCTTTGGCAAGGAATGGTCTCCCAAGGATGATGGAAACCTCAAAATCAACCTCACAGTCAAGAATCACAAAATCCGCCGAAAAGATGAACGACTCCACTTTCACTAGTACATCATTGAGTACACCAATGGACCTTTTCACGGTTTGATCGGCCATAAGTAACCACATCGTAGTAGGCTTTGGATCCCCTAGACCCAACTTCTTATAAATAGACAATGGCATGAGGTTGATGCTAGCATCAAGATCACACAATGCCTTAGCAAAGTGTAATAACCCTATAGTACATGGTATCGTGAAAGCACCAGGATCTTCCTTCTTCTGCACAAGAGACCTTGTAGCAATAGTGTTACAATGCTGCAATCTATCATCATCTTCAAAACTCACAGACCTTTTCTTTGTCACCATATCTTTCATAAACTTCGCATACCCAGGCATTTGCTCCAAGGCTTCTATCAACGGAACATTGATGGAAAGCTACTTCAACATAGTAATAAACCTGTTATATTTACCATCTTCAGTCTTCTTCACTAACCTCTTTGGAAAAGGTGGTGGGGTCTAGGTATGGGGACCACTTTCTGAGATATCCCCGCTTCTTTCTCTGTCGCATTCTCAGACTCTTCTCTAACCTTTACCACATCATCTTTTTTTCTAATCTCAACATCCACCACAGACGGCATAAGTGGATCAATGGTTTGCTTACCCCCTCGAGTAGTAATTGCCATACAATGACCATCATTCTTTGGATTCTGGATGGTGTTGCTAGGAAGAGTGCTAGGTTGACGTGGGTTCACTGTAGTAGACAACTGAGTCATCTGTTGCTCTAGATGCTTTATTGACACTGCATGGGCATCAACCTTTTGACCAATACCAGACAAGTCGTTTCTCA
>JAJONZ010017894.1:0-25865 GCA_029582445.1 Solanum paucissectum
ATAAAAGGAACAAGGGTTAATGGTGGAGAAGAAGAAACAATGGTTTATTTAAAGGTGGGAAAGATGACTGTTGGAGAAGGAGGAATTTTTCGTCAAATTTCAGCTTCTAACGCGCCTAGAGGCAGTGAGAACACCTCCCATGACAGGTCAGCACTTAGGTGTGTAGAAAATAGAGAAATATAAAGTTCAGGTGGGTAATAGGACACCCGTAAAGTTGGAGTGTGTAGTTGGGATTTCGGGTATAGGTTGGGGGGGTTTTAGACCATTTTCTCGTTTTTATTTTGAAGGTAGATTAATTAGATATGTAGCTTCCAAATTTTTATTCTTTTCAAAGCTGACATTATACACATTACGCCAATCTAGTCCTATGTACACTTTGTTTGGAGGGTTACGTTGTTACATATTGCTTCATAATATATCGTATTATATTGTGTTGTATTATATTGTATTGTATCGTACTATATCATACTGTATTGTTTTAATGAATATGGTGTTTGGATAGATTGTATCGTTCTCCGCCGTTACATAATGTCATACATTCATAATTTGAGTGATAAACCCACATGAAAAGTAGTGTACGGGGTAGAGCTACTATGAAAATGTAGGATAAAAGATGAAATATGATTATTAAATACTAAAAAAAATAGAAAAATATATTAAGATAACGACTCGATCACGCCAAATCGGCCGTTACATAAAATAAGTCTTTTCCTTGTTACCTAACAATATATTTAAACGATACGATACAATAAAATTTAAGTAACAATCAAAACAAACATTATATTTAAACTAACAATACAATTCAATACAATACAACATGTAACAACCATCCAAACAAGGTGTTAGTGGTGATCTACCTATAATTAACCTCATATTCTTAATTATTTGAAAGATAATGAGTAGGCCTCGCTTGCTATTTCAAATAAATTAGTTCATGTTATTAATATAAAGATAAATATATATTAGTACTGTAATAAAATAAATAGATCAAAAGTTTTGTCAAAGAAATCAAAATAGAGGAGGTAAATGTAATATAGCAAATCACAAATAGTAAATACTTTCACAAATTTATTTATTTTAGCCACGTCACCACTTCCCCTTAATGCTTGCTGGTAGCTTCATGATTACCTTGAGGAAACTAGCTTGCTATATCAATGGGAAAACAAGTTTCATTATTTTATGTTTTCTTACTTTAATTATGTATACATTGAATCAACTAAAGAAAATTCAAAAAATTATTATCATTTTACACGTTTAATTTAGCCTAGTTCATATAGAGGTTACTATATAGTTTTAGGTACGTGAAATGGACAAGGGGATGCATGATTGCAAGGAGGGATGTCAAATATGCTAAAAAATTGATGGTCCACTTAATTCATTCAATCTTTTATGAGTAAGGTAAGGTATAAGCTAATTTCATATTAAGCTGATTTTAGTTCGATCCAACATAACTTATTTTTAAAGTAATCTTAAATATAAGTTAAAAATCTTCAATATAACTTAATTTTAACTTATATTTAAGATTTACTTTGATTTGAATTTACTACTTGAGATTTTTTTCAGGACTCGAGTCTTGAATCTCTGACCTTGATTCAGGATTGTATCTAGAGTCTCAAGTAGGTTTTTGGTCATAGGACTTGTGAGTTGTGACCCCATTTTTAAGTGTTGATTTGAAATCAATAGTTATTTACAAAATTTAAAAAGAAAAATTAGGAAAATCCATCTAATTAGAGAAACGTTTCTACCATATGTATTAGTTTTTCTTATAGTTTGAAATAATTGCATGTGTCTCACTAATTAATAATTTCGTATAGATTTGAAGTCAAGTATATAGATATATGTATTTTTAATACGAGATACACTATAACAAAAGAGAGGCGAGCAAGTTAGTCTATGTATCTCAGATACATGTATTTGAGATATCATATACATGGAGAGAGGGAGAGAGGTGAGTGAGAGAGGATAGTGTGGCGAGCGAGAAAGAAGAGAGTTGAGCAAAATAGGAGGGAGACGAACAAGAGAGTCAGATACATGTGAATCCATTTGAATCCAGTGTACCTAAACCAAATTACAGTTAATTTTAACCCAATATATCCGAGATACATGTATTTGAATGCGCCAAATATATGTATCTGAAGTTTAATTTTGGTAATTTCATAATAATGAAAAACGATGGGCAGAGAGGTGATTAGGTTCTAAACTATTAAATTTATGCAAGTTATACACAGCACAAATTTAAATTTAATCATGTCAATCGGACGAGTTTCTAAAACGTTTTTTAAATTAGTTTGGAGAGTTGGAGGAGGCAGCCACTACTAGGCCATGTTCCCATCTCCTTCATTAGTCCCCACAAAGTCTTAAGATTCTCATCAGTACAGTAAGATAAGATCTTCAACGGTCATCTACTCTGTAAAAATAATACTAATACATTTCTCATTTTTAGTCTAATTCATACGGTGGCTTTTAGTACTTTGAAATGATGTCTAACTATTTATAAGATTGTTTTCTTTCAACCAAAATTACTGAGTTCGATTGAATCCATACTGAAAAGCTCGACTCTGCTCCTACTTAAAGACATGATGAATTTGTGAAACTTAAGATACGATGCTTATTACTAACAAGAAGAGTATAGATCGTAAATGATTAGTAACACTAACATATACAGTGAAACTTTATAATGAGGTTTAGGGTGGATATTGTGTACACAGCCTTACTCTTATCTTATTAGGGTAGATATATTGTTTCCAATAGATCCTCGTTCAAGTAAAGCTTACACAATAAAATAAGAAGAAAAGAAAATATAGTAAAGAATACTAGTAATACTAACAAATAATACGATAAATGAAGCAAGAGAAACTACATGTATTAATAAGAATTCGAAGTATACGAAGATAGTAGAATTTAAAAAAAAATTAATACCACGAATAAGGAAAACTAGAGAGCGCAACGATATACATACTAACTTTCTATCATAATGCTTGACCTTCATATCCTTCTATCTACGGTCATGTCAATGGTAAGTTGTTCATGTATCAAATCATATCTAGTCATCTCTCCTTAATACTTCTTCGTCCTATCTTTACTTCTTCACATATTCACCATAGCAAACCTTTTACATCTTTTTACTGGGCATCTATGTATCTCCTTTAATAATCACATCCCGAGCCATCTTAGTTTGATCATCTATCTCATCATTTCCACCACAAAAATCACTCTGACCTAATTTTAAATATATATCTTCATTTTTAATTTTATCTCGTTTAATATATTCAAACATCCTCATAAATGACCAAAAGGAATAATGGCAAATGATACATTTTCATGTTGCAACTTACAAAGTTAAAAAATGTAACTCTAATCCAATTAAAGAAGCTAAGGTTATGATGGGAGAGTTGGTAAGTATTTCAGTATGCCGTACGTACCATGTGGAGTACTTCTTTAAACTGTCAAACAAAATCATTTTTTTTTCTTTCTGCAAAGATATCATGTTCTTACTTTGCTTTTCAGTAGACAATTTGGATTCTCCAAATCTCATACTCCTGTTCTACTCTACTCTACTCCCACTTTCTTGATCTTTTAACACTGTTTGGTTCAAAAGAATCTAAGACCTTATACGAAAGTTTATAATTGTAAATTATATTGATGATAAATTAGATTATAAATAAAAATAGGGATAAGTTATAAATATCCCTTTGAGTATGACCAAAATTTCAGAAACATACTTTAATTAAACTAAAGTTCTATTATCCCTTGAATTCATTTTTTCTTTTGTAATTTTATACACCTTTTGACTTACGTGACACACTTCACGACTTCATTTAGTAGAGGCGCATGTGAGATGCTTGGATGCCACGTAGGTCAAAAAGGTGTACAATTATTTTTTTTAAAATGGTTCGAGGGGGTAATAGAATCTTAGTTTAGTTAATGCGTATCTTTGAGATTTCGATTATAGTCTAGGAGGATACTTTTCCCTTATCCCGATAAAAATATAGTAAATGACATAATATAATTATATGATTTGACAAATTGGACTACGTATTATAAAACAAATAGAATACATTAAAATTGTAAAGACAAAATCTCCTTATAAACAAAACTCTTAAACAACTACATTGTGAATGTTGTTGTGTTCTGATAAGAGATGAGGGACTTCAATTTATAGAGTTCCAATTTTTTCCTCTAAGAAAAGAATAAACCAAATAGAGTAAAAGAATTATATTTCCCATTCATGAACAGTAAAAATAATTTTGGTAATGCTTTGACGACGTTCCTTCAAGAGAAAAATAAAACTCAAATAAGGTAATAAAATCATGGCAAAATCCTAACAAACATCATATAACATCACTTGTGGGTCGTTTGGTAGCTAGTTAGAGTTATCCAAATATTAGTGGCCTTAAACATGTCACATGAAAAACTGAAATTTAAGTATTACGAATAATGAAAAGAGGTCCTTCTTTAAATAGATTAAAGACTTAAGTCATCTGCAGTCCCTTAAAATTATCCG
Organism: Solanum paucissectum; assembly: GCA_029582445.1. Classification (NCBI taxonomy): domain Eukaryota; kingdom Viridiplantae; phylum Streptophyta; class Magnoliopsida; order Solanales; family Solanaceae; genus Solanum; species Solanum paucissectum. Next base: position 4,505 of record JAJONZ010017894.1, read on the forward strand.
CATAATTCACTTAAACACCTTAACTAAGACTTGTACCTATTGAACACCTCTTGAGAGGGAGGGAGGGGGGGGGGATGAAGTAAGAGTTCTTTTACGGTGGTAGAGTGGGGGGTAAGAAAAATATTTTAATTTTTTTAATTCTCATTTTGGAGATAGTGATGCTTTAATCTTTAACTTTTAACTAATACTAATAATTTATTTAAGTTTTGTCAAGATGAAATATTTTGTTCATGTGAAGTATTATGTGCTAATATCTTATTAAATAAAAGAGAGTGGGGAATGAAAAAGAAAAATATATTTATCAAACTAATAAACGATAATTTTAATATTAAAATTACTCACACTCATAATAATTTAGATATAAAATTAAAAAATAATAATATAAAATTCACACTCATAAAAGTATACATGTGAGTTGGGATGGGGAGAGAGAAGAAACTTGTAGCACTGCAAGAGAAGCATGTTTGGAACGTGGTACCCAAAAACGTACAACTCCAGCTGCTTGTGTCCTCACTTCTCGGTGATCCTCTCGTTGTTTCATATTATTTGTTCATTTTTTTATGCGTTTTTTAAAAATTCATAGATAAAAAACATATTTTTATTAATTATACTTTACCCTTTAAAAAAATAATTAATTCTAGAGTATCAATTTATCTTATTCATTAGTATACCAAAGTTAAAATTGAGGAATTCTCTTGAAACTTTATAATATTTGTACTTTCAAAAAGAATTAATTTTAAAAAATATTTCTAATAATGTGAACAAATATTATGTTACAGATGAAATACTCTATGTGGATTTTCAGTTTTTGTGACTGCTATTAATGGTCCTCCAAAAGCACACGTTTTTTTTAACTCATTTTTTTTCATCCTCAATAAATGTACTTTAATTTACACCCCTTTAACTATGGTACTCTTCTTTTTTATTTAACATATACAGCTCATCTTACTGAAAAAATTGTCTTGTATAGAGGACAAAAAAATTGTAAAATGGAGTCTGCTAGGTAATTTACAAAGTTATCCTGTATGACCTAACAAATTGTAATAATATAGGTAGCAATTATTTATAGGAATAAACAATGAAATGGATTAATAATATGAAGTCTCTAGTTCTAATAATAATAAGACAAAAATTACTAGGTTAATTATCATGTTTGTGCAGGTGATATGTAATAACTGTCATGTAAAATTAATTAAGATGCGCATAACTGATCATAATACGATAGTTATAAAAATAGCCACTCCTTATAATATATATATATATATATATATATATATATATATATATATATGCTTCAATAGGAAACAAAGTGAGTTACAACTTAAAACGAGTGTTAATAATGTAGTGGTGCAGATACCTCGATCTCCAGAGTTAAGTTGTTTGGACTCTTCAAGAATGTTATTGTATTCGTGTCAAATTCTTCAAAAATACACTACTTTAAAAAAATCCAATACATAGCCAATGACATTTTCGAAGAGTACAAACAACATAGCCCTCCACAATATGGAGATTCATTGATTCTCCATTTCATTAAGGATCTTTCTTACAATGACAATAGGTGAATTTTTCTTATTATTATTTTCCAAAATGTTGATAAACTTGAAGGATATGTAAAAGATATTCTTTGTTTTCGATTATTTTACGTGAATCTATACATTGGGGTAGACACACCCCTTCTTAATATATGTATATTTATTATAAGATGTAACACTTGTATACATGAAAGTTGCTGTGGTGTAGTGGTTATCACGTCAGTCTTACACACTGAAGGTCCCCAGTTCGATCCTGGGCAGCAACACTTTATTTTTATTTTTTTTCCTCCTCGACTCTACTTCGCCTTTTTCAAGGTTACGAATATTATGTCAAGGGTGTTTTTGGTACGAATTTATTTTTTCATTTTTCTTCATCTTTGATTGATCAATTTTTTCAAGGATTGCACGATGATTTCTCTAATGAAATTAGAGAAAACAAGTCTAATAACTAGCATTCCACTCGTTTCGATCCACCAACACATTCCCTATCTCACCTCTACCTCTCATAGTGTTTTATATATAATACTTCAGGATCAACAGATAGTGAAATATTGTTTTGTTTAGAAATTAGTTGGTTCACTTTGTGTTGTGAAAACTTTCAAATTATTGAAAAGGTAAAAAGCAGGTTTGCATTTTGATGTGTTTGTACTTGTATATATATCTAGAGTAGCAAATGTGTTTGGGTTCTGTTGTTCATTTGGCCCAACTAGAGAGGCCACGAGCTTGGGTCAAAGTCCACTTACAAGTCCAAATGGGGCACCTAGTTTATTTGTTAAAAATTAGGAAAAACAAACAAATTACATGAACTTTCTATTGTCTCACTAATTAATTATTTAATATCATATTTTAAGTTATACATGTATTTTTGCTACCAGATACACTCTGAAATACAAATACATAGGATGAGAGACAAGCGAGAGAGGAAAGAGGCGAGCGAGATAGGATGGTGGCGAGTGACATACATATAAATCCCATATATACATGTATCTGGGACACCATATATATTCCAAATACATTCTGAAATACAAATACCTTGGGAGAGAGGCAAGCGAGATGGAGAGATGCGAGCGAGATAGGAGAGATGCGAGCGAGATAGGAGAGATGCGAGCGATATAGGAGAGATACGATCGAGAGAGTCAATGTATCTCATATACATGTGAATACACTTGGATACAATGTATATGAAATAAAATACACCTAATTTTGACCCCGTGTATCTAGACACATATATCCAGAGATCGAAATCTAACATGAATTGTAATTTTGAAAATTCACAACAAGTTACGTAATTATGCCCTAAACTAATAAAATTTGTGTTGTTTGCTCTAAAAATTAAGGGACAACTTATTCTAACACCGTCATTCAACCTATACCTTGTTTTCATTTTTTAAAATATATATCCACTTCAAACATGTAGTGTTTAAATGTAGGTTTGACAAAATTAAGTTTCAATTATAATGTCTGAAGTTATATATAACTGAAGTTCAAAGCAAAATAGTTGAACTTCAATAATTTGAGGGAAAAAAGCAGGTTTGCAGATGAACGTATTTGTACTTGTATATAAAGAATCACATGTTTTGTGGGTTCTGTTGTATATTAGGCCCAACTAGAGAAACCATGAGCTTGGGTCAAAGTTCATTTACAAGCCCAAATTCTACCCTTTCGATCATCCTAATAAAATATACTGTATCAGAATACATATGTATCCATATATGTAGTTGGGTAACATACTGAAATTTCATTAGTTTGAGAGTTAATTATTTAGATACAAGCTAGTTTATAATAGTATGAATTTATCAAATTTTGGTGCACTTATATACTTCTAGATACGTTCATATATATGTATCTCGGAAGCAGGAATTTTTATCTTCTTAAAGAATCTAATAAAATTTTATGAATTTAACTTTATACATTATCTATATAAATATATTTTTCACTATTAGTTCGTTCAAATAATATTTATATGTAAATCTTTTTAAAATATAGGATATGACATCTAAAAAGTAGAATATGGTAAGCTCCAACATGTGAAAATACCCTAATAGTTTAACATTAGTATTTACTAACCTAGTACACTATTTTTTGGCAATAAAATGTGAATATTACCATACAACCAAAACAACTCAGCAGTCTTTACAATCTAAGAGCATCTAGTGATCTAAATCCCCTTCTAGGAAGATTATTCAGTTTCGAACTAGACCTCCAGCGCACTGACTAAAAAAGACAGCAAACAAAACCTATATTAATTACAAATTTTCTGTATCAAAACTTGGCACCTTCTTGCTTTTCGAGATCCTGTGAACATGCTCACCCTTTCTCTGATTTCCTTTTGAATTTGTGTCGTTATAAACCTTGTGTCTAGCGTGACCATTGCACACAAGCAACAGTCAGTGTCTCCTACATCTGGAAACTGTAGCCTCATCATCCTTTCCTTTATAAGAAGCTTATTCTGGTATGCTAGCCACATGATCACCCTTTGTCTAGGTAGCATAGTAGAACTCAATATTAGATCTGCTTCCCTTAGTCTGGTCAAAGGTCCCAACATATCAATATAGCCACATGATCACCCTTTATATATTTTTTTTATAATTTTGTTATGAGATAGTATTGAGTTTGAACAAAAGTGAGGCTCATCATGAATTATTTATATTTCTTTCCTGCTTCAAAAGAACAAAGCATAATCATTTCTATTAGCGTTGAAATATTTTGAAAATGTAACTATCTCGATTTGACCTATAACTTTATATAATTTTTTTTTTTACAAAAAAATGTTTTATAATCCTTAAAAAACACATATTGTAGACGTTACTTTCCATAACAACTAATTTTAAAAATTCCACTGTTGAATCTCTAACATAATCCATCACATCAGCTTATTTTGATAAATATTTTTTACAAGTATTTTAAGAAAAAAGTATATTTAATGAGAAATAATTTAGGTTTAATTAATAAATTTTAAAAATAATATTTTAGTAATAATATATTTTTATCAAACTTTTCAAAAGTACTTTTTAAAAAAAATTACTTTTAGGAAAAGAAATATTATTTTTAGAGTTAAAAATAATTTTCACTACACTTAAAAATACTTATTTTCGTTCAAAAACTTAATTACATACCTCACTTTTAAAAATTAAACACATTTTTTAAGAAAAAAATAAATATTTTTGAGCAAAAATAAGTTTGACCAAACAAGTTTTTAGTCTACGCGAAAGTGTTGGAGTTGCATAACTAGCTTTCTTTTGTTTGTTTGCGTGACATTACTGTTTTTATTTTATTTTATGTAATTAAATATTCTAAATTGGTCAAGTTCCTAGTTTTATTAATTAATCCTCTATATATCTTTTCTTTAATTTCCTAGCCAAAGAAGTGCTTCTCGAGCATCTTTTTTCTTATTATATTTTTTTGTCATTTGGTAGAAAAAGTCAATTAATTACTAATAAATTCTGGGTGGACTCAACTAAGTGCTTCCCAAATATGAGATTAAATAACTAATTTTTAATTATGATCAACTAAACTATCTATTAATTAGTTATTTAGCAAAGTAAACTATATCCAAAAACTCTCGTTTTCGTTTAGATTTGCTATTTCTTTCATACAAATTAGTTGATTCAGATTTAATCTTGTTATGATTTATCCTAAAGTAAAAGTCTAGTCAAGTTTATAACTACTTTCGTATCAATAATTTTAATTCTAAACCATTAATTTTCTCTTAATATATTTGTTAACTTCAATAAGTATGTGCATATAAAAAAGAAGTTTCAGAGCATATGTAGAATACAAAAATTAACTTTCATTTTTGAATAATTTATCATTATATATTGGTATAAGGTATTGCTACTAGGTAGGGACAAATAATCTTAGTAACTTAGTTGATTAACTATCTAAACTTTAATTATTTTTATGAGGATTTAACTTCCCACCTTATAATCTCCTTTCCTATTTTACCTTCCCCAACCCTCAATTTATTTTAAATAATTATTAAATTGCTATACGATATCACAAGCCACAAAAATATACATGCAACAAAGATTTTACAAGCACCATGTTGGTCCTACAATACTCCGAGGCGAACCTAAGATTTCTAAAACATGAATGCATCACTAAAAACAGAAAAAATATATTAAGTAGGAATTGATCTCTAATGTAATTAGTAAATAACTAAATAGTGAAAGAAAGCGCACTATCTTGTGTACTTGTAGTATGGATGTATTAGGTATACAATCCTTTCACCAAACCATGATAAAAAATCATGATTCTTTAATATGTGAGAAAATCCTTTCATAATTCTATTGATGCTCATCATAAAGCAACCTAATTCATAAAACATTCCTTTTCATAAATCATGCATCATTTCATGAAAACATCATTCATAGATTCATAGTTTCTTCATAAATTCATCTCTTTTAGGATTCATAGTCAAATTTTATGATCAATGCATGAGTTCATTTGAAAAACATGTAATTGAGTTGAAACAATTATAATAAGGTCAAAATCAAATAATTGAATCAACACAATTAGACCCACGAAGAATTGAATGAAAACCTAATCAATTTGATTGAAATTTGACTTGGAGAATTGAGAAACCTTGGGGCTCAATGGGTGAATGGAACCCATTGATGAAGCCCTACATGCCTTACTATTCAAAACCCCAAAGAAAAGGTGAAAATGAGACTTAAAAATCCTAGCTTCTTTTTCCTTGATCTAGAGAGAGAATTTTGAAGGGATGAATGTTGATGAGATCTGGGGGTTTGAGTGAATGAGAGAGCTGGGAAAAATTAAGGGTGGAAAAGTAGTTATAGGACTTAAAATAAGGGTCAAAATGATATAGTATAAGTATTAAATACATAGAAAAAGACTCAATTACCCTTAAGAAATAGCTGTCGGACAACCCTACGGTTGCGACCTACGACTCGTAGAAATTTCTACTTCCCATCCTGGTACAACTTCTCGAGTCTTTCTGTATCTTCACACCTGTTGGTGAGTCCATCCTAGCAGAAAAAGTCTATCAAAATTGTACAATCTCCACCTATCATAAAGACACTATGGCTAATTTAGTCGAATTAAATATGGTGGATTTTGATATCATTCTAGGCATGAATTGACTTTATGCTCGTTATGCCTCAGTCAATTGTACGACCCAAATAGTCAAGTTTCAGTTTCATTATGAGCCTGTCTTAGAGTGGAAAGGTAATCTAACAGTGCCTATAGGTCGTTTCATTTCATACCTTAAGGCCAAAAATTTAGTCTCCAAGGGGTGCATCTATTACTTAGTCAGGGTCAACAACTCTAGTGTTGAGACGCCACCTCTTTAGTCAGTTCCAATTGTAAGAGAATTTTCAGAAGTCTTTCCCGATGATCTTTCCGGAGTCCCTACCAAAAGGGATATAGACTTTGGAATTGACGTCCTTCCAGATACTCAACCCATCTCTATCCGCTATACAAAATGACTTTAGCTGAGTTAAAGAAGTTAAAAGAGCAGTTGAAAGACCTTTTTGATAAAAGTTTCATCCGATCAAGTGTCTCACCTTGGGATGCTCCGATTTTATTCATATGAAAGAAATACAGTTCCCTCAGGATGTGTATTGATTACCATTAGTTGAACAAGGTCACCATAATGAATAAGTACCCTATTCCTATAATTAATGAACTGTTCAACCAACTTCATGGTGCCACATGTTTCTCTAAGACCTCATATCTTGTTATCATCAGTTAAGAGTGAGGGAAAATGACATCTCAAAAATAACTTTTAAACACGTTAGGGTCACTATGAGTTCCTTGTCATGTCCTTTGGCTTGACTAAAGATACTGCAACATTAATGAATCTCATGAATAGAGTATTTAAGCAGTATCTGAATATATTTGTTATCATATTCATCGATGACATCCTGATTTACTGCAAAAATAAAGAGGACCATGTCGGTCATCTCATAATAGTCCTTCAAGCTCTAAAGACCGGGAGTTATTTGCCAAATATTTGAAGTATGAATTTTGGCTTTAATATGTGGCATTCTTAAGCCATATTATATTTGGTAAATGTATTAAATTCGACACGCAGAAAACTGAGACGGTGCAGAACTAGCCCAAACCCACATCCCTAACTAACATAAGGAGTTTCTTGAGTTTGGTAGGTTACTAAAGAAGGTACATCGAGGGATTCTCATCTATTTCATCCCCATTGACTAAGTTGAGCCAGAAGAAGGCTAAGTTTCAATTATTTGAGGCTTGTGAGAAAAGCTTTCAGGAAATGAAAAATTGATTGACTACTGCTCTAGTGTTGACTTACCTGAGGGTACATAAGGTTTTGTAGTCTATTGCGATGCATCAAGAGTATCTCCATCTATCATAAAGAAATCATGGCTAATTTAGTCAAATTATACATGGTGGATTTTGATGTCATTCTGGGCATGGATTAGCTTTATGCTTGTTATGCCTCATTCGATTGTAGGACCCAAATAGTCAAGTTTCAGTTTCCTGATGAGCCTTTTTTAGAGTAGAAAAGTAATCCAACATTGCCTAGAGGTCATTTCATCTCATACCTTAAGGTCATAAAATTAGTTTCCACGAGGTGCATCTATCACTTAGTTAGGTTCAATGACTTTAGTGTTGAGACGCCACCTCTTTATTTAGTTCCACTTGTAAGAGAATTCCCAGAAGTCTTTCCCCATGATCTTCTTGGAGTCCCTCCCGAAAGGGAGATAGACTTTGGAATTGACGTCCTTCCAAATACTCAACTCATCTCTATTTCTCTATATAGAATGGCTTCAGCTAAGTTAAAAGAGCAGTTGAAAGAGTTCATTGATAAGGGTTTATCCGATCGAGTGTCTCACCTTGGGGTGCTCTAGTCTTATTCGTGCGAAAGAAAGATGGTTCCCTTAGGATGTGTATTGATTACCATCAGTTGAACAAGGTCACCATAAAGAATAAATACCCTCTCTCTATAATCGATGACATGTTTGACCAACTTCAGGGTGCCACGTGTTTCTCTAAGATAAACCTTAGATTTTTCTATCATCAGTTAAGAGTGAAACCTTAGATTTTTTTTATCATCAGTTAAGAGTGAGGTAAACCGACATCCCGAAAATAACTTTCAAAACCCGTTATGGTCATTATGAGTTCCTTGTCATGTTTTTTTGTTTGACTAACGCTTCTGTCGAATTCATTGGATCTCATGAACTGAGTATTTAACCAATACTTGAATATGTTTGTTATCATATTCATCGATGACATCCTGACTTACTTCAGAAATAAAGAGGACCATGTCGATCATGCCAAAAATGTCTCCCAAGCTCTTAAGGACCGAAAGTTATTTGCCAAACTTTCAAAGTGTGAATTTTGTTTTGAATTTATGGCATTCTTAATCTATATTATGTTTGGAAAAGGTATTCAAGTTGACACTCAGAAAATTCAAACGATGCAAATTGGACCTGACCCACATCCCCAATTAACATATGTAATTTTTTGGGTTTGGCGGGTTACTACAGAAGATTCATCAAGGTATTCTCATCTATTTCATCCCCGTTGACTAAGTTGACTCAGAAGAAGACTAAGTTTCTATGGTATAAGTCTTGTGAGAAAAGCTTTCAGGAATGGATAACTTTATTGATTACTGCTCCAATGTTGACCTAATCAGAGGGTACAAAAGGTTTTTTTTGTCCATTGGGATGCATCTATAGTTGGCGTGGGTTGTTTATTGATACAAAATGGTAAAGTTATAGCTTATGCCTCTAAACAACATAAAATCCATGAGAGAAATTATCCAACTCATGTTCTCAAGTTGGCAGGAGTGGTGTTCGGTCTCAAGATATGGCGTCACTATATTTATGGCGTGCATATAAATGCGTTTACTGACCATAAATGCCTTCAGTATATTTTCAGTCAGAATGAGCTTAATCTTAGGCATATGAGGTGGCTAGAGTTACTTAAAGATTACGACATGAGTATTCTCTACCACTCAGTTAAGGTTAATGTTGTTGTTGATGCCCTTAGTAGGTTGTCGATGGATAGTACTGCTCGTGTTGAGGAATGAAAGAAATAATTGGCAAAGGAAGTGCACATACTTGCACATTTGGGAGTCCGTTTAGTACACTCTAATGAAGGTGTAGTTTTTGTAATTAATGGGGTCAAATAATCCTTAGTGGTTAAAATAAAGGAGAAGCAAGTTAGAGACCCCATTCTGCTTGAGTTAAGGAAAAATGTTCATAAGCAGAATGTGGTAGATTTTGAACAAAGGGGAGATGGTGTGTTGAGGTTCCAAGGTAGGTTGTCTGTTCCAAAGGTGGATGATCTCCAAGAAAGGATCATGACAAAATCCCACAGTTTCAGGTACTCGATTCATCCAAGTTTCATAAAGATATACGACGACTTGAGAAAAGTCTATTGGTGGAGTGGTATGTAGAGGTGCATTGAAGATTTTGTTGCTAAGTGTCTGAATTGCCAACAAGTCAAGGTTGAGCACCAGAGACCTTATGGTGTGGCTCAGAACATAGATCTTTCAGATTGGAAAGGGGAGATGATTAATATGGACTTTATTACTTGCTTACCGCGATCTCACTGACAATATGACTCGATATGGGTGGTTGTGAATCGAATGACCAAATCAACCCATTTTTCGCCAGTAAAGACTATAGATTCAACAATAGACTGACAAATTGTACTTCCATGAGGTAGTCCAACATCATAGAGTACCATTGTGCATTATTTCAGATATGGGTGCTCAGTTCACCACCTAGGTTTGGAAGTCGTTTAAAAAAAAATTGGGTTCAAAGGTAAATCTTACTACAATTTTTCATCCTCAGATGAATTTTCAAGCAGAGGGTATAATTCAGACCTTAGAGTATATGTTGAGAGCATGTGTTATTGATTTCAAAGGAAATTGTGATGACCACTTTCCTATGATAAAGTGTGCTTACAACAACAATTATCATTCCATTATTTAGATGGATTTTTATGAGGCCATTTATGGGAGAAGGTGTAGATCTTCCATTGGTTGGTTTGAAGTTGGTGAAGCTGAGTTGATAGGGCCAGACTTGGTTCATCAAGTCATGAAGAAGGTGAAAATCATTCAAGAAAGGTCGAAAACAATACAGAGTCATAAAAAATCCTATACCAATGTTAGAAGAAGAGATTTGGATTTTGACGTAGATGATTGAGTCTATCTGAAGGTCTCACCTACAATTGGTGTTATGAAATTTGGTAAAAAAAGAATCTCAACCCCCGGTATATTGGCCCCTACGGGATATTAAAGAGGATTGGTAATGTGGCTTATGAGTTGGAGCTACCGTTAGAGTTAGAAGTTATCCATCAGATATTTCATATATCCATGCTTATAAAGTGTTTGGGCGATCCTTCACTAATCGTGCCTAAAGAGAGTATTAGTGTGAAACACGGTCTAAATATAAATAAGCTTTGGTTCATATCATTGATCGTCATGTCCACAAGTTGAGAACCAAAGAAATTGCATAAGTCAAAGTTCTATCGATGAATTAGTTTGTGGAAAAGGCAACATGGGGCGTCGAAGAGGATATGAAAGCTAGATACCGACGTCCCTTTTCCTCCAATCCAGTTTCACTTCAACGTATTAATTTTCCCCAAATACTCATTCAAAATGTTGCATTTCAGCCATTCTCATGCTTTTTGTATGTATGCATATTCATGCACTTAGTTTTTACTTCGAGAGTTAGTCTGGAATCGGTCCTTTTCTCAGTTTTTAAAGTTTTTCATATTGTTGTGTGTTATTGCAATTGAGTTGGGTTGATTAGATACTCCCGTACCTACCTTTCATCTAGTAGGATATCATTGAGGATGAATATTCCCAAGGGGGAGATATTATAACCCCAGAAATTGATGGCTCAGTTGAACTTAGGAAAATTTTAGAAAGTTGTTGAAATACTGGTTGCACGGACCTATGTACGAACCGTAAAGGGTCCTACGAACCATAGGAATTGGTCGTAGGTCGAATCCTAGCAATTGGAAAATGTCAACTCACATATGTGTTCCTATGGACCAACAGGATGGTCCGTAAGAAGTGGTACGGACCGTAGGACAGGGCTCATGCATGAGATCCAACCATAGTGGAAGATAAACCTAAATTATAGAGATGGCTTATACGGGTCATAAAAGGACCTACGGATCATAGATGTCCGTCTGTGGAAAGTGACTTAAATATTGGTCTCTAGTAGCGGTATCTACAAGAGGACTATACAGTCCGTAGAAGTTTATATGGACCGTAGGTTTCCTCCCGTAGACAATTTTAGCAGTTTTGGTAGGGTCAATTTAGTCTTTTCCCACCTCTTCTAAGTCTAAAACCTGACATTTTTATACCTAATTAAGATTCTTATCAGTTTAGTTTGAATCTAACACTTTCATAAACACCTTCAAGACTTAGAGCAAGGATTCAATAGGAGAAAACTAGGGTTTTCAAGCATCATCTTCAAAGTTCTTCAAGTTTCCTCAAGAACTTTGTTCTTCCATATATGTAAGGATATTAATGGTGTTGGACTATGTTCGTCCTCATGTCCCACATCTAAACTCAGTCAGCAAGAGCTAAATCTAGTGTTTTACCTAAAGTTGTACAACTTCTGAGTTTGAATGGTGATTCTTATTTTGAGTTATGATTCCTTAAATATATTGAGACTATGATATTTTAAGTGTTTTGATTCTTGAGTTATTGTTCATGCTTATATTATCACATCAACCCTAGTTAATGAGATTTTTATTGAAAGCTTTTATTCGATTATTTCCATGCACTGATTTTGGAATTTAAAGTAAATTTGAGTATATTTTTAAAAAAAATATCATTGAGAAGAGTTTTAAGGGAGCTTTAATAATCCCAAATGTATTACTTTTGCATTCAAAAAGAAAATGTTATTTCAAGAAAAGGATAAAGAGTTTGTAGAAGAATTTCAGACAAATTAAGTAAAGTTTAAATATCCTTTAAACAGGGTCTTTTGAGTATTAACTCAACTAGTGAGTATTTTATATACGCACACATATCTATATTTTGGAGTAGTATTGATCATTGATTTGGAGTAAGAGTTAAGATAACTCAAAATCCATAACCTACGCTGTCAGTGTAGATATGATCGTATTGTAAGTCGGGCGATCCCTTAACTGCTTCTAGAAAGCTTTTAGTGGATCCATAAGTTAAAGTTGTGTTCTATTCTATTCTCCGGCAAGGTATAGGGCAGCTCTGAAAACGTGGGTAAGACGTTATATCATCATGAGACTCATATTGACTTTTATTGTGAAGCTTAAATGATTTTACTCCATGTTCAAGCTTGACTTCAGTTGAGTTTTTTCAGTCTTTCATTCAGTTATTTGTTTTCTTCAGCTTTATTACTTAGTGTACATTCCATGTACTGACGTCATTCGACGTTGCATTGTTTTATGATGCAGGACAAATATTCAGGATCATCAACATGCATATCGTTGAGATCATACCATCTATTTGTCAACTTATGGTGAGGTCTCCTTGCTTTAGGAGGACTTCAATTTTATTGCTTTAGTAGTAGTAGTAGTAGTATTTTGAGGTTGGCGTGAGTCTTGTTATAACTCTCATATTTAAACAGTAGAGCCTATAGAGGCTTCATGGATAGACTGAGATAGTGTCATTCAGTTTTCTGTTAGATGTTTTGCTAAAACTTTATCTTTTTGTCACGACCCAAAGTAGACCTTAGGTGTAGCATGACGTATAGAACCTCGATAGGTCCTACACAAGCCACTTAACATACATCATACAACATAAGAAAAATAAAGAAGTTGAAAGATAGCATTTTCATATAACAAGAATTTGACAAAAACATAAGTCTCAATAGGTCATCTAGTATATAATAAGGAAAGTGATTGAGATGTAACCCATACATCACATACAAAGTCTGAAAACTAGAAATGACTTAAAACTATAAAAGCATCTCGATCCTCGGATCATGAGGAATCACTAATCTTTGAAGCCAATAAAACCAACTAGCCACAAGTATGGGAAATAAGAGCGTCAGACCCTACATTAGTGAAACAATGTAGGCACAAGTATGCGTTAGTACATGAATGTACTAAGTATGAGACAATATGCATAAAATAGACATGATAACATGGCTTAAGACATGATCAATATTTGAACATTTGAAAAGCTTAAATAAGAATGGACATGTAAATCATGAAATATAATTAAATACATTAACGTAAAGACATAAGAAAAGCTTTGAAGAAACATAGTCATTTCGTGAGATTTTAAGCTTTAACCAAAAATAAGACAATGAGAGCTATATCATGGAATTTGATATATCCCTCATACCGAATGAAGGAGAATCTACTTGCCAGGGTAGAAACAATACATATCATCTTTTGCTAAAGTGGATCCACTAGTTAGGTCATTTAAGACATTCTTACGGGGACACGTAGTTTGGGACTAGAGGTTGCTACTAGAGACTACCTTAATTGAGCCTCCACCACAAAACCCTATATGTGCTCAGTCTAAATCCCAATGAAATAGATAAGAGTCAAATATCATTATAACATAGGAAGAACAATGATCAATACCAATCCATACTTTTAAAATCAAAACATAGAATATCTCCTTAAATATAATTCAACATAGATAGAAATTCTTTCACCAATGTGAATTCATAAGTGAGAAATACCTTTCACAATCATGATCACAGTAGCATGTGAGAAAACCTTTCATAATAACATTGATACTTTCCTTTCAAAACATCCCCAAATCATTTACAATAACTTCATAAAAACATGCATATCTTTATAAATTCATAATTCATAGGTTCATGAGTTTATCATAGGATCATAGTGGAAAATTATAATTTAGGCATGGGTCAACATGATTTCAACTAAATATCATGTGTTAACATTGAATCATGCATTATTAGAAGAGTAAATTAACAATAATCAATCATAATTGAATGAAACTATAAAGATTGAATTGAAACCCTAACTTAACAATTGAATTTGAGATTGAGAAATTGAAACCTTTGGGGACCCCATGGAAGAACGGATTTCCTGGGTGAATACCCACATACCTAGTCACTTGAATCCCAAAAAGAATGGATGATTGATGAACTTGAATTAACTCTAACTTCTTATCCTTCCTTAGCCTTGAGAGAATTTGAGGAGGATGAATTTAGTTAGATTTGGGAAGTCAGGAGAATGGGGTTGAAGTGAATAGTTTTAGGACCTAAAAGGTTTATATAGGTTTTAGGATGAAGCCAAAATGACTTAGTTTTGATTTAAAATAATTTGAAAAAAGACTCAAGTCCCTTAGAATAATTGTCGAAGGCCATCTACGGTTTTGGACCTCCGGTTCATAGATTTACGGTTTGGACTTCCTATGGACCGTAATGGTCAACCGTAGAAAAATTCAGAAACCTTTTTTTTGGACCAACTTTTGACAGGACTTGTCTATGACTCATAGGTCTTCCTTTGGTCCGTAGACACCAATTGTAGAAACCCACTTAACCTTCAAAATATCTCTAAGTCTGGGACTTACCTGCGAGACCTACCTACGACTCGTACAAAGAACGACGGACCATCCTGGTGAACCATAAAAAGGGGTACTGAGACCTGATTTAGAAAATTATTTGCTCTCTTCCTATGGTTGCCATCTACGGCTCATAGAATCTTCTACGGTCCATATATGGGACCCATAGACAAAACATGCAACCCAAAAAACTTCTTTTATTTCTTTTTCAAATTCTGAGGTGTTACACTTTTATAATCAATATTTTTCAGATAACATTTGAGATTCACCTTATTTCTTTAAATTGCCCATCAATTTAAGCTTCCGTGTGTTTATTTTGGTTTTTCGGTAAATAGTCAGTCAGACCAAAGATTCGCTTAAGGATCAGCAATGATCTTTGAGTGTCTGCACATACGGGGTGTAGGCTCGGTGCATGACAAAAACTTATGATGATTATTATGTAGTAGTGCTCTTTCCTAAGAATGAAAAATACTATAAAGTATCAAACTTATAAAATAAAAGTATTTTATCATTAAAGATATTATTAAAAAATAAATGATGTCAACTAAAATGATATCACGATTGTTTGATCTATTAGTGAATGTTTGCAACCAAAGATATTTAAAAAATATATACATATAATGAGTCTTGATTTTAGTCATGGCTGATGTCCATATGATATTTTGATACCATGAGCTCAATTATGGTTTCTGATAAACATTAACGGACTCCTATTTCTTATAAGTGTGTATACATTATTGTTTTTGAAATATTATATGTAAATTTTAATGAAATATTATTGTGAACCATAATGTTAAATATGTCATAGCACACAAAATCTAGTATACGATAAGTTGCTATTGATGGAAGAGTCTCTATAGCGCAAAATATATGTATAACTGCCATAATCACATTAATGATCTGTCATATTATGATATTAAGATAGATATTATAGAAGAGACTTTTTTATGTGCAATTAATGCATGTCATTAAAGAATGTTAGACTTTTTTTTATTATTATATGTGCGACATAATTAATGTAAAGCTCATAGTTGATATTTAATGAAGAATAAATCTCATCCGTTAGATTTGTACTTAATGAAGCATAAAGTCATCTAAATTCTTATACTGATGATAGAAGAAGAGATTTGAAGTTTGACGTAGATGATTGGATTTATATTAAGGTTTCACCTATAAATGGTGTTATGAGGTATGGTAAGAAAGGGAAACTCAGTTCATGATATATTGTCCCTTATAGGATATCAAATAGGATTGGTAATGTGGCTTATGTGTTGGAGCTACAATCAAAGTTAACGATTGTTCATCCGATATTTCATATATCCCTGCTCAAGAAATGCTTGAGCGATCCTTCACTCATTGTGCCTACCGAGAGTATTAGTATGAAAAACAGTCTGCCCTATGAAGAAGTTTCAGTTCAAATCCCTGATTATCAGATTCGCAAATTGAGAACCAAAGAAGTTGCATCAGTCAAAGTTCTATGGAGGAATCAGTTTGTGGAAGAGGCTATATAGGAAGTCAAAGAAGATATGAATGCTACATACACACGTCTCTTTTCCTCCAATCCATTTTAACTTCGAGGTATTAGCTCTTCCTAAGTACTCATTCAAAATCATGCGTTTCAGCCATTCCTGTGCTTTTTGTATGTCTGCATATTCATGCACTTAGTTTTCACTTCGAGAGTTAGTCCAGAATTAGTCCTTCCCTCAATTTTAAGCGTTTTGCATGTTGTTGTGTGTTATTGTGATTGAGTTGGGTTGATTAGATCTTCCCCTACCCACCTTTTATGTCTAATGGGATCGCATTGAGGATGAATATTTATAGGAGGAGATATTGTAACACCCCACAAATTTATGGCTTAGTTGAACTTAGGAAAATTTTAGAAAGTTTTTGAAATACTAGTTCCACGGGTCTACTTACAAATCGTAGAGGGTCCTACGGACCGTAGGAACACTCGTAGGTCGAATCCTAAAATTTGAAAAATGTCAAATCCCAGATGCGTTCCTACGAAACAACAAGACAGTTTGTAGGAAATGGTATGGACCGTAAGACAGGACTCGTAGATAAGAACCAACCTTAGTGAAATTTTGGGATAAACCTTATCGTACAGATGGACTATACAGACCATAGATGTCGTATGTATGTGGAAAGTGACTCAGATATTGGTCTTTAGTAGTGGGATCTACGAGAAGATAGTACGGTCCGTAGAAGTTAATATGGATCGTAGGTGCCCTCTCGTAGACAATTTTGGCAGTTTTGACAAGGTCAATTTAGTCTTTTCCCACTCCTTCTAAGTCTAAACCCCAATATTCTTATACCTAATTAAGATTTTTATCAATTTTATTTAACCCTAACACTCTTATAAACACCTTCAAAACATAGAGCAAGGATGCAAGAAGAGAAAGCTGGGGTTTTCAACCATCTTCTTCAAAGTTCTTCAAGTTTCCTCAAGAACTTTGTTTAGCTTTCTAAGGTTATTCGTAGTGTTGGACTAAGTTTGTCCTTACGCCATACATCTAAATTCAGTCAGCAAGAGTTAAAAATAGTGTTCTATCTAAAGTTCCATGAATTTTGAATTCGGGTTGTGTTTCTTATACTGAGTTATGATTTTTTAAATATTGAAACTGTGATATTTTATGTGTTTCAATTCTTGAGTTGTTGTTCATGCTTATATTATAACATGAACCCTAGTTAATGAGATTTTTTTTATTGAAAGTTATTGTTTGATTATTTCCAAGCATTGTTTTTGGAATTTAAAGTGAATTGGACTATATATATATTTTTAAAATTATCATTGAGAAGAGTTTCAAGGAAAATTTAATGATTCCAAATGTATTACTTTTGCATTCAGAAAGAAAGTATTATTTCAAAAAAAGAATAAAGAGTTTTCAGAAGTAAATCAGACAAATAAATGAAAGTTCAGTTATCCCTTAAAGAGGGTCTTTTGAGTATTAACTCAATCAGTGAGCATTTTACATGAGCATACACATCTATATATTGGAAGTAGTATTGAGCACCAATTTGGTGTAAGAGTTAAGAGAACTCAAACTCCATAACCTACGCCGCTAGCGTAGACATGATCATATCGTAAGTCGCACGATCCCTCACCTACCTCAAGAAGGATTTTAGTGGATCCATAAGTTAAAGTTGTGTTATATACTCTGACAAGGTAAAAGAAGGCTCTGAAAACATGGCTAAGATGTTATGTCATCACGAGGTTCATAGTGATAATTGTCGATTATAGAAACTCCTCAAGAAAGTAAATATATATATATATATATATATGTGTGTGTGTGTGTATTTGTTATCATTACACTTTTATTTTGAAGCTTAAATGATTTTACTCCATGCTCATGCTTTACTTCAATTGAGTTATTTTCAATCTTTTAGTTCAGTTATTTGTTCTCTTCAGTTTTATTACATACCGTACGTTTCATGTACCGAATTCATTTGACACTGGATAATTTTATGATGCAGATACAAGTATTCACGATCATCAACAGACACTTCATTGAGATCATACCATCTAATCATCGGCTTTTGGTGAGGCCTCCTTACTTTCAGAGGACTCCAGTTTTGTTGCTTTAGTAGTAGTAGTATTTTGAGGTTGTCGTGGGTCTTGTCCCGATATTTATATTTAAACGGTAGAGCTTCGTGGATAGATATAGATAGAGTCATTCAGTTTTCGTTTAGATGTTTTGCTAAAATTTTATCTTTTTATATTAAATATTTTCAGACGGCATTTGAGATTCACCTTATTTGTTTAAATTACTCATCAATTTAAGCTTCTGTGTGTATATATTAATCTCCCTCTAAGTAGTCAGTCAGACCAAGTGTTCGCTTAAGGACAAACAATTCTCTTCGAGTGTCGATCATATACATGGAGTAGGCTCGGGGCGTGATAGAAACTTATGATGATTATTATGTAATAGGTCTCTGCTCTAAGAATGAAAAATACTCTAAAGTATCAAACTTGTAAAATAAAAGTACTATCATTAAAGAGAAGATTCAAAAATAAATGGTGATAGCTAAAATGATCTCATGATTGTTAGATCTATTAGTGAATGTTTGCAATCAAAGACATTTAAAGAATATATACATATAATGAGCCTCAATTTTACTTATGACTGATATGCTTATGATATTTTGACACCATAAACTCAATTATGGTTTCTAATAAACATTAATGGATTCCTATTTCTTATAAGTGTGTACACATTATTGTTTTGAGATATTATATGATAAGTTTTAATGAGATATTATTGTGAACCATAATGTTTAATATGTCATATCTTACGAAATCTATTATACGATAAGTTGCTATTGATGGAAGGGAGTATATAGCGCAAAATATGTATAATATTCATAACTCACATTAATGATCTGTCATATTATGATATTATGATAGATATTATAGAAGAGACTTTTTTATGTGCAATTAATGAATATGTCATTAAAAGAATGTTAGACTTTTTTAATTATTATATGTGCGACCTAATTAATGTAAAGTCCATAGTTGATATTCATTAAAGAACAAATCTCATCCATTAGATCTGTACTTCATCGACGTGCTAGATTAAGTCTCAAATTCTATAAATTGATTTTTTCATTCATTAGGGTTATCATATATTCTCTGCTGAATTCGATCACTGACGGCCGTGGTAAGCTATGGCAAGGAGGTAGAAATGGATTTCAATCGGCGCTCCAACTTGATAATCATGATTTTTGCATAAGGTATGATGTTCTATAACACTTCTATGTCGGAAAAAATATTTTCTAGTCTTTTACAATAAAAAAAAGTATAATTTTGTGTTCTTTTACTAAAGATCTATAGTACTTTTACACAGAAGAGATCTTCGATTTATATATAAAAGATCTTAGAAGGTTAATTTTTTCCGATTAAATTGTATGAGGGCAAAAGATTTTTATTTTCTCTTAAAGGGGAGACATGATTTTCTTAATTTTTACAGAAAGAAAATTGTAGTTATGTGTCCCTTTTTACTGGAGATCTTAATATTTACATATAAAAAAATTCATTTTTTGTATGTAACATATCGGAAAATGTCATTTATTTAAATGTAAGAGGGCAAGAGATCACATTTTCTCAGAGGAATGCTTTTCTAGCCTTCTATCCAATTTTTTTTAAATTTTTTTTATGTCATAGTTACATTTGTTAGGGCATACAATTGTTTAGACAAAAAAAGTGAAGTTATAATTCTATGTGATTTTCTTAAGAGGATGTTATTTTAAAAAAAGAAATAGTCAAGCAGTAGTCAAAAGTTCAAGACCATCTTTATGAATGTGATTTCTTCTTTTAGAGAGAGATGATTTTTTAGCCTTTTACCCAATTTTTTTAAAGTTTTGTGTCATGTTTACATTTGTAAGGGCATACAATTGTTTAGACAAAAAAAGTAAAGTTATAATTCTATGCAATTTTCTTAAGAGGATGTTATTTTTTTTAAAACAAAAAGTCAAGCAGTAGTCAAAAGTTCAAGACCATCTTTATGAAGGTGATTTCTTCTCGAAGAGAGAAATGATTTTCTAGCCTTTTACCCAATTTTTTTAAAAAGTTTTGTTTCATGTTTACATTTGTAAGGGCATACAATTGTTTAGACAAAAAAAAAGTAAAGTTATAATTCTATGTGATTTTCTTAAGAGGATGTCATTTTTTAAAAAGAAATAGTCAAGCAGTAGTCAAAAGTTCAAGACCATCTTTATGAAGGTGATTTCTTTTCTTAGAGAGAAATGATTTTCTAGCCTTTTACCCAAATTTTTTTTAAAGTGTTGTGTCGTGTTTACATTTGTGTTGTTATACAATTGTTTAGACAAAAAAAAGTAAAGTTATAATTTTATGTGATTTTCTTAAGAGGATGTCATTTAAAAAAAAAAAGAAATAGTCAAGCAGTAGTCAAAAGTTCAAGACCATCTTTATGAAGGTGATTTCTTTTCGTAGAGAGAAATGTTTTTCTGGCCTTTTACCCATTTTTTTTTAAATGTTGCGTCGTGTTTACATTTGTAAGGGCATACAATTGTTTAGACAAAAAAAGTAAAGTTATAATTCTATGCAATTTTCTTAAGAGGATGTTATTTTTTTTAAAACAAAAAGTCAAGCAGTAGTCAAAGTTCAAGACCATCTTTATGAAGGTGATTTCTTCTCGAAGAGAGAAATGAGTTTCTAGCCTTTTACCCAATTTTTTTTAAAGTTTTGTGTCATGTTTACATTTGTAAGGGCATACAATTGTTTAGACAAAAAAAAGTAAAGTTATAATTCTATGTGATTTTCTTAAGAGGATGTCATTTTTTAAAAAGAAATAGTCAAGCAGTAGTCAAAAGTTCAAGACCATCT
>JAJONZ010017895.1:0-32842 GCA_029582445.1 Solanum paucissectum
TCAAAAAACCTCAATATGGCAATATAACAAATTATGACTTACTAAAACTTATACTAATATATTTGTAATATATGATAAAGTTAATTTTAAATTCAATTTCGAGATTATAAGGTATTTATTATTGTCCGCTTCCACCGATTTAAATCTATGAACACCTCATTATACTAAAATTTGAACAAATAAAAGAATGTACTTGTATTTTGTGTTTATATAAAACTAATAAATACATTTGTGATTAAATTGTGTACACTTTTCATTTAAAGTTTTTTTTTATTGTTAATGCTAAATTCATTTATTGAATAAAATAAATAATTATGGTTATTTAGTATATAGTTGAAGAGTTCTCGACAAATACTAAATAATTTTATATAAATAAGGTCGGGATAATTAAAAAGTTTTAAATTAAAATTGATACATACCTCTTGACGCTAAAAAATTCCTAATAATGTTTTAAAAAAATTATTCCGCAGTATTCTATTGTATAATCTGAATAATCACAAATTAGTGTACAAGTATTTAGTCCTATGAAAAGTCGTTCTCCTCCAAATATATAGAATTCGTTTCTTGTTTTCCTAGACGATTTAGGTTTACTAATATTTGTTTGCTACTATAAGAAGAGGTATCAATAAAATAATAAAATAATAGTAATTTTCCTAATAATAATGATAATAATAATACTAATACTAATAATAAGTTATAAGCAAATTTTCTTTTCTTTCCTTGTGGGTAATTTTATAGCTTCTCGAGGACATGATCTTGATCCTAGATAGGATTAGAGAATATGGAGGTCGAGAATTAGGGTAAAGGATTAGTAGATAGTCGAACATTATATAATTTTCATTATTAATATTATGTAGTATTTGTTATTTTTATTGTTCTCTTCTCTTATATTTATAAAATGTAAATTCTTTTCATATTTTATTTTGATATGTGTTACTTGAGTCAAGATCGAGAGTCTACCGAAAATAATCTTCAAAAGATAGTGTACAATTTACTCTCTTCACCTAAAATTACACTTATAAAATTACACCGAATATGTTATTGTTGTTTATATTTTCTAGTGACTAATAACTTTAACCAATGAGAAGTTCAAAAAGACTATAAAATTGAAACAATGAACATATATTCCACAAAAATAGGAATATACTTCTAATATTTATTATTACAAGTAAAAAAGAAGAAAAAATAACATTTAAAATCCAACATGGGCTAATTAAGAGTTCAAAATCTCTACCAATAATTGTTGTTACATTCTTGAGCGTGTATCTCTCATTCATCTAGAAATACAAAAAACTAATTAATTAAGTGCCATAAATAATCTAATTAATTAATTATCTAAAGTACTTTGAGGGGTTGCTTCATAATCCAACCCTCATTATCAATAAATGATAGGCTTGTTAATTGTTGCAACTCTTGTTGGCTCAACTTGGTTGCCCATGGCACTCTTTGTGTAGTGTCTGATCCAATTCCATTGCAATTTTCCTCAGAAAATGTCAATTGATTCCTATATCATAAATAAGTAATTACAAAAATGGTTATAATCATGATGATGATGATAATGAATTTATATTTTAAAGAAATTATCAATAAGAAAGCTAAAAGGAAAAAAAGCAGTTGAATGCACTAAATTCTCGCTATGTCAGATTTGACAAGGGGCAGATCACATTAGACTTATTTTGTCATCAAACTGAAAAATATTTTCTAAAAAGAGTTTTTCTCCATACCAAACACATCCTAAGTTCTATATATATAATGTAAAAAAAGATTTAAATAATTTTGTCATTTTAATACTAATTATATGCAAATTTCTATAAATTAATAACATGATAAAACATCAACCAACCCTACCACCAAATTAAAGGATGTAATGGAATGATAAAGGCTCTTTTACATTTATCAAGAGGTCTCATAATTTATCCCAAAATATGATTCATCTCTAATAGGAAGCATTAAACGATAGAAAAAGTGTCTATTAGACATTTTCTTACCTTATTTTTTGAAAAATAGCCAGATTCATATAATTTTAGATTCTACGAGTGAAATTCGATGAATTTTGAAATTTCATGAAAATCAATTAAAATGGCAAAAAAGTAGCTATTTATGAAATTTTACCATGCTAAAACCCTCTATATCATGCTTCTAATATACAAATAAGACTAGTGAATTCTGAAGGAATCGAATCAATTCCAAGCATCGGATGATCACTAAACGAAAAATACAATTTACAAGTAACGTAAAAAAATCTTTTCTATCAATGTATATAACTTAAATATATATGAAGGGATTGGAACTTACTCTCGTCCACTTGAATTCCAAGCATACCAACCGGGCGAAACGACGACGTTTGACATTGAACAATTATAGAAAAGAACCCTAGCATAGTCCCTCCATGGCCTCCCTAAATAAGTAAATCCAGTTCCAAAAACTTCACAATTTTTGAAAACAAATCCACTTTGATCATGTTGACTTGTTCTTCCTTGTGCTGAAATAAATCCTGGTCCATTTAATCTTCCTGCATTTACTACTAAGGCACATCTCTGCATATATCAAACAAACAAAAAACTAGGTCGACAAAAGAGGTTGCTCGGATGGTAAATAACCTTCACATCTAACTCTGATGTTATAGGTTCGAGTTATCAAGGAAACAAAAGGGGTGAAAACTCTTAGGGAAGGGTAAAAGAAAAACTAGTGATAATTATGAGTCTGAATCATTCAATCATCTAGTTTACAAAGTATATATATTGTGTATACATTACACTATACCTATAATATACATTCATATACACAATAGCTTGTACATCCATAAATTTAAAATTCATAACCTATGTACATACATTAAACACAATAGTGTAAAAACAACTTTTTGGAGTTATTCGAATTCAAGTGAAATTTCAAAAACATTATAAAAATTCTACATCTAAACAGTTTTTCGAGAAAAAAAAGTGAAAACTATCCGTGGCCAAACAGGCACGGAGACAAACTTTATGGCAAGTTAAATTACATAACCATACCACAAATATGTCTAGTATTAGGGAATTTTTCACAAATAGACACTGTAATTAACTTAATTATGCTCCATAACAATACTTTGCATATTTACGGGTTGTAGCTATAGTTTAAGTTGCCTTGTTTGTATAGTTTGCGGGTACATTTGTGTAATGGAGCTATTTTTGTATAAACTCGAAATAACGAATTTATACAAACTCAATCATTGAACTTTAAACATATATACAAATTATATTATACAAAAGTAATACAAATTCCGAATTATAAAAACGTGTGAATTATACAAACTCGGAATCCCAGCCTACCTAATTATCACTGAATGTTGGTTGCGAGTGGTAATTAACTAAAACTACAACTATGATGACTAATTAACTAGCATATGTTTGCTTAACCATCTAATTTTCCCTAATTAATAACCAATAAAACAAAATATAATGCAAACAATTTTACCTCATAAATAGATTGGCCATTACCAAAGATGAAATCAATAGCTCCAACAATAGTGCAAAGTTTGAAATAATGTCTTCCATTTTCATCCCACAATGTATCTTGCACTCCAATAAATCCACATCTATAAAATGTTGATTTATCTCCAGAAATCAGTGCTGCCACTGCTTGAATCACAACATTGCTGCCTTTTGGAGGAATGTTATAAGAATTCTGAATAAAAATAACAAACATAAAGTTAATCAAAAAATAAAAAGTGGTTAATAAAGTGAATCGAGAACAATGAAACCTCAGGTTCAAATCTCAGATGAGATAAAAACACTAGTTGATTTTTTCTATCTATCTAGTCCATGTTGCTAGTGGGAGTTCGCAAATATCCCGTTGAATTAATCGAGATGCATACAAGTTGATAAATTTTATAAAAAGAAAGTGGTTAATGAAGTAAATCGAGAATTTTGATGTCTCAGGTTCAAATCTCATATGAGATAAAAACACTTGGTGATTTTTTCTATCTATCTAGTCCTTGTTGCTAGTGGGAGACTGCAAGTATCCCAGGAAATTAATTGAGATTTGTGCAAGTTGACCTAGACACCACGATTATCAAGGTGAAAGGTATCCCCATGGAATTAATCAAAGTGTGTGTGCAAGCTAATCTGAACACCATGCTTATAAAATAAATAAATTATAACCGCTACTAAAAAAACAGTAGTTTCATCAAAAATATTTCTGACAAGTCAATTTCTAATGAATTCGATCATAAATTCACTTTTTTTTGTGTGTGTGTGTGGGGGGGGGAGGGGTGTCTTACTATAAAAGTTATGCTTTTGACAAGTGTATAATCAGCTTCAGAGATGAAAGTAGCATCAGTATTAATAGACTCATGGCCATCCCATGTAACATTTGTTTTTCTTTTTCCTTCTCCTTTAAGATAGATATATGGCTTTTCTATAGGAATTTTCACTTGTTCCCTGCATAAAATTTCAACTCCAATTAGTCAAAGGTGGTATGATACCATAACAAGAATATAGTTCGTTCGGCAAAGTCAAATAAGTTGAGATCGATTATAAGAATCTTGCATAATTTTAATTAGTCGAAGGTGGTATAATAAGTAGGATAACAATAACGATTGTTAATCAAACCAGATAAGTTAAGATCGATTATATAAAGCTCACATATATTATTAATTTTGATCCTATCTCAATAAAAAAAGACTTTTCTCTAGCTAGGGTAATTAGAAAAACTTCACATTTTCTAATGATATATAAAATAATAGGAGTCTATTACAATAATCATGGGTCATGATAAAAATCACACTATGTATATGGATGGTGTAGATGTTGAACCTTCTTAGCGTAAATACTTTGACATTGGCGATATGATTCTTACATTGTTCATATATATGGTTCCTTTAAGCCCATCTCAATCTAATATTATTAAAACATAATTTTTCTAATACTACTAGTTATATACATTTTCTATATACATAAAGTAACAAGCATTGGGCATAAAGTAATTGTACAAAAAATGCAGAGCAAGCTACGATTAGGAGTTTGGGGTAATAGGGTTTGAACCCACAATTTTAGTGTGGAAAATATTTTCACAACATCTTCCTTACAAACAATTTTGTTAGGGGTTCACAAGTTAATATACATATATATTTATTTAATTTTCTAATACAAATATAGAATCTACGGAAAAGAGCTACTAGGTTCGTCCGAACCCACGAACCCCAACTAGCTCTGCCTTTGAAAAATTGTACTAAGATGACTAAAATCAAATGAGCAAAATGTTTCTTATAACAATATAATCGCATACTCGTGTAATCTTATATGTGAGGTCTGAAAATTGTGGTATATCGCAGTCTCACACCTCTCTTGTGAAGGTAGATAGATTGTTTTTTCAATAAAAAACTCAGCTCAAATAAATCATATCAAAATCAGTAAGATAAGAAAATCTTGTAATAAAGAAATCATATAAAAATAATAGCAGTAACAACAAATAGTACGATAATTGAAACAAAGAAAACGACAAATGAGTACCTATATGTTCCAGCTTTGATGTATATACATATCCAATCTTGGTTATATGGAGGAATAGAATCAATTGCTGATTGAATAGTTGAATAATTTCCATGGCCAGATTGATCAACATAAATTGTTGGTACTATTTGTTTTCTCCTATGATAAACTCTATTAATTCTTGAATTTTCTTGTTCAGAAAATCCATTGAAGAAATTAAGAAGAAAAAGAATAGTGTAGAAGAATAAACATTGAAAAGAAACCATTTTCACAAGAAAAATATTATTATTTTTTATAAAACAAAAATGAAGAACAATTAAAAAAAACCTCCTCGGATATTTCAACTCTATATAAGGAGATGTTTAATGTTTTTTTCTTGAAATAAATTGAAGATGGTAAGTATGAGTCTAATAAAGAAATTTATTCACGGGAAAATCATTCAAATGATTTGCTAAATCTGGTCTAAAATGAGTAATAAGTAATTTACTAATAGTTTAGTTTGACTATTTTTAAGTAGTATTCAATTTAATTTGACTTGACACATTTAAGAAAAAAAAGACTTTTGAAATTATAGTCTGAAATAAGTCATTGATATTTATGTGATTAGAAATTAATTTGTTAAAGGTCAAATAAATTTTAAAATTAAATTGTTATCAATATAAAAATGTGTCATATTTTTTTACGAGAAAAATGAAAATAATTCATACAAAGTGGGAGAGAGGGAGTATTATTTTTAATTTTTTACAAAGAAAATATTTTGAGGAAGATTTTGTCTCCCTAAATTGATCTTTAGTCAATTCTATTAAATTAATTTAAATTGCAGTCTAAAATGGAAGGTGAATGGGTGAGGTCAATAGCAAATTTGGAAAAATAATTATTTTCCTAGGTAGAAATTGGAAAGTGGATTTTTAATATGGGTAGTTTATTTTTTATTTTAATAAATAAAAGAAAGCAAACTTCCTAGTTAAAAATTGGAAAGTGGATTTTTAATATGGGTGGTTTATTTTTAATTTTAATATATAATTAAAAGAAAGCAAACTTTAAATGCATAGAATCTGCAATTATTATTCAGAAAAGTGTGAACGTGAACAATGATATAAAAATTCACGAGATGAAACCTCCTTCACTATGATTTAACACTATGTTTTTTAATCATTTTCCCTAATTTTTGTTCACTTTCCATTAAAATATGTGATATCATCCACTTCTATTTTTTTATTTTTTTTATTTTTAGATATTCAGTATATTAAAAAAATCTCTTTTATTTATTTATTTAAACAAATTAAGAGAGAATTAATTATTTTTTTCTAATTTTCTCATTATACCTAAATAATCATTGCTTAAAACTTATTGGCGTACTACTGATCAAATGTAGAATTATCGGCATTGGTTAATAGATTTTCAATGGTAGCGTAAAAGATAATTATCAGATTATCGATTTTAGTTTTTTAATATTGGGTTATGGGTAGATTGATAATCCATTAAGACGGTATTTTATCCATACATAAACATTAAATATTTATCTCGATTTTTGTCCTTTAGCGTTCAATTCACACTATTCAAAATGACCAAATCTAAAGTAAGAACTTTATCCCTCTTAATTTCTCTATGTGTTGCACTTATATAGTTCTGTAAAATGACAATTATCTTGTCGCGTCAAATTTATTGAAGAAATCATATATTTGTTTTATACCATTTTCTTACTGGTTAAATAAAAGATCAAACTATTAATAATCAAAACCAAGAAGATCAACCGTTAATAACCAAAACCAATAAAAAATATCTTATTTTGATGCATTCCCCTACTTGGTAGGAATATGACATGTCAAAATAAATTGTCCTACATTAGTCTTATTTGTCAACGAGGATTTTGAATCTTATCTTTGAAATAAGAATATTTTTCAGTCTTTTTACACAGCTCGAAAATTTATAACTAGTTTAAGATCATAAATTTAGGACTATTTCAAATGTCCCAAGGGAGTACACCATACAAAAATCAAAGGCAACAGCCTAAGAAATCACCACATCATACACATGACTACCCAAGATACAAAAACGAAAGCACTAAGTACAAATATCACTCTACATACAAGAGGCCTTTGGGACACAGATTAACAACGTAGCCAAAGTGGAGTCTAGAGAGGTTAGAGTGCCTTTTTGAAGGTAAAGAGGTTATATTCAATAGACACTCTGCTCAAGAAAAATAATTCATCAAAACAGGTTTGAAATACTGACAGCAAAATTAGTAAAAGATAAACCAAAGTAACAACAGGAGTAATCAAATTAAAGAAATAAGATAGTACTGGCATGAAATTTCAGAGCATTATACAGTGTGGCTTGCAATTTTACCAAGAGGATGAAACCAATCTCACCAGCTAACGGAGAACTACAGCACAGCGTATATCTTCAAATAGAATAAATGAACACTCAAATCGAAATATTACCCAAACTCGTACCCTGCTATATTAAGAGCAACACATTAAGTTCCTCGATGATTGGCAGCTACACACTAGTATCACAAACTGAAGTTTATTGCTAAGTTCATACAAGAATGCAAACTAGCAAGCAGAAGAGACACAGCCATCTCAATAAAACCATAAAATAAATAACTTCGAAAGATAGTTAAACAATGTAGTCTGCTCAAATATTACTAGAAGCAAAAACTGAATCATGCAGTACAGGTAGCATCTTTAAAAGACAGATTAAGTTGTGAAATCTCAATCTCAAGCAAAATTTCCCCTTCGATAAAAAAACTACGTTTACACTCTAATACTTGATAGGTTCAATAACTGCAAGTTGAGGACCGAGCTTCTCCTCAGCAGCCTTCTCAGCCTTAACCCTGAGTTTGGCCAACTGCTTTCTCCTCTCATATGCTACCTGGGCTCTCTCCTTTCTCTTGTTCTCAAGCTCCTGTAATAACCATATTTCAAGAGCAAAGTAAGCAACCATCCAAATTTCACGCTAAAGATCTCGGAAACACAGAAGCCGAAAAAAAAAACAAATTCAAATTAGCAATGTAACATTGTAACTAGGTAAGCAAGCCACTGTGAAATTGGCAAAGAGAAACCTGCAACCATCTAAATTCGCAATTACATGGAGAAAGATGAGTCAAATGAGGCACAACAGTCTGTGCACAAGACAGGTTATTCTGCTTGGATACTCTCACTAATCAAAACAATCAAGATTGGTGATCAAATAGAAAGGAGAAAGCAAGAAATTCACCTTGATAGTGTCATAATGGTTCCATCCAACCTCTGATGAAAGCTTACCCAAGAGACAGTATTTATGTCCTGCTTGGAGTCTCAACACCCTAAATACGAAAACAGGGAAACATGTCGGTGTAAACAACATTGGTACTAAAATAAAGTATGCGCCTGAACAGCCTTGCAACTTACTTGAGAGCATCAGGGATGACCATCCTCTTGATTTTGTCATATGGAGGTGGAACACCCTCGTAAACCTTCAAGCGGGCAAGAGCAGCTGCTCCACGCTTAGTTTTGTGGGGAATCATCCTAAGAAAAAATAATTAGATCTGATCAGACACACCAAAGAGCAAAATTTGACATAAATATCCAATAAATCAATCAACCATGAATAGGATAGTATAAGAACTTAAACCATCAGTGCATCCTTCATTGACATGCATGCTTAGATGAAAAGCCTACATCACAAAGTCTTAAAAATTCTTCCTTGCAGATGACTAGGTTCAAACAAACTCAGTAAAATGGCATTTAAGTGGACACTATACCACAGCATACTCTACATCAAGTAAGAGGAATCTGCAAAAAAGTGAAGCATACTAAAAAAAAACATTACTCCACTCTCCAATGAACACCAAACTATCGGTATATAGGGCTGTTTACTTTACAATATCATTAATAGTGTTTCCAAGCTCTAGAGTATTGTTTGAATTGCAATCGGGGGTTCGGCATTGGGGATAGCCCTATACTGTTTATAGAATATTGTTATCAGACTAACTGAATCCCATGTTTATTTAATTAAGTATATACACGCATATATGTGTATATCTCAATACTATAGAATAACAAATATCCATAAACAGTTATTACTCAATCTACCTTCAGTTAAACAAGCATATTTTCAAACAAAATCATCCATTGAAACTCATTTTTCCAATGAATCTAAATGTACAAGTATATTTAACTTTTGGCTTTACACTACCATTTATCATGTATCCAAGCTTTATCACCTCATCCCTCCGCGGAAACGAAGGCATATATTTACACATTCTGTCTAGAATACCTACTCACAGAAACTGTTACCAGACTAACTACAAACAACAATATGTCCACTGTAATCCCACAAACAGAGTCTGGATAAGTATATTGATACACAGACCTTACTCCTACCCCTACCATGGGAAGTAAAAAGACGGTTTCCGATAGACTCTCAGCTCACATTCCCCTATTTATTAAGTTGTTGTTTCCTGAAGTGTATATAGTATTACACAGGTACTACACTCATCGAATCTGCACATACCTATAAACGGTTGTCACTGAATCTACAAATCACAAAATAAATCTACTTTCATAAAAAAGCAAGCACTTTTCAAGTAAAATCACCAATTGAACCTCAAAAATGTAAACAAACTAACCCACGGATGGTCCTCCAGAGGATCTTAGAAGGAGCACGGAAGTGAATAGGTCCATGAGAAGGCTTAGTATTCATCCTCTTACGAAGGAACCTAAGATACTTCATTTTCTGACGAACAAGACCACCAGAAAGACAAATCTCTTCACACCTAACAACAACAACTCTCTGTCCATTAAGCAATTCCTTAGCCAAAATTGATGAGAGCCTACCAAGCATATGGTGACGAGCATCAACCACTATCCTCCTTGCGGAGATTCCTGAACCGGACACCATTTTTGCTTTTCTCTCTTGCTTACCTGTGAAGAAGGAAGAAAAATGGAGGTAGAGGCTAGGGTTTTTGAGGAAGTGAGATTAGGGTTTCATTATATTGAGAAGGGGATTTTAATGGGCTAATTTGTTGATAGTAAAGTGTTTTTGGGCTTTTGTTTTTGTTTGGGCCTAGTAGAGATAATAACTATCGCTTTTAACAAGTATTTAAAACTTAGCCGCTTTTCAATAAGAAAAAGTTCATTTTTGCTTTGGTCATATTTGCCCCCAGCACTCCAGTGTGATCTCATAGGTGGGGTTTGAAGAGTATTGAGTGTACGTAGACGTCTTTAACCCCACCTTGTAAAGATAGAGAGGTTACTTTTGGTAGACTCTATGTTATGACTATCATTCTTTATATGCCCTCGATGTTATACTATTGATTTATATATACCTTGATATTATACTTTCGGTCTATTTATGACTTTAACTTTTCGGTCTTTCCTTTATTAACTCTATCCAATTTTATTTGAAATGGCATTCCAACTCACCCCATCAATACTTGTTCTTCCACCACTATCCAAAATCATCCGCACCTTCACATTTTTGTCATCATCGCCTACATAGATATTGTTGATACAATATTAGATTATTATTATTATTAGTATCTTATTTGAATTTGATATTTATTAATTTTAAACTATAAATATATGTTTATCTATTCAGATATTGAAAAAAACAATTTGAATTGTTTAGTTTTCATATCTTAATATACATTTTATTATTCAGTTGCGATTTCAAATTCATACGTCTTAATGTGGCCTAAGTTTCAAAAGATTAGAGACTACTATCTCGTCTTTCCAAGCCCATATCCAGTTAAGTCCTAATTGGGCCTACCTTTTGTATCCACAATCCAATCTCATATACCCTTAACATTTTTAACAATATATAAAGAATCAACATAATATATACACTAATACACTATGAACGTTATTTTTTCTACTTTCTTTCGTTATAATTTTTAGAGTGCTTTGAACTGTTTTTTCTTAAGTTGAGGGTCTATCAAAAATTATGTGTATACTCTTCAAGACACAATTTGTAAAGCTACACTAAATATATTATTATTGTTGTTTCTTTTATTATAATTCAAATCCATTAAGAAACATTAGTTGGTTTCCAAATTACCATGAACCATAACAAATTAATGAACTTACTCATTTTTCACATTAGTTTGAGTCAAAATTTTAGCTTAAGTTTGATTACAGTTTGTCGTTTATCTAGACTATAGTTTTAAAGTTTAAACTAATTAAGAATATGGCTGTAATAGTTTAGAGGAAGAATGTTAATTACATGAGTACTTAATGTAATAATTAAGAAACTACATGTATAAAGATCAAACAAAAAAGCAAGTTATAACAATGGTGTATAAAAGTATAGGTGACGCTATCATGTAAAATGTGTTAAATAAAAATGAATGAGATAGACGTAAAATCTACGTGAAGCTATGTATGGTGAATAGGGGTCAATTGATTTTTCCTTCATCGGAAAATTATATTACGTAAATATACACCTCAATTATTTAATTATATTTTATATTAAAAAATAAAATAAAAAATGCATGTGTTGTTAGGGGCAAGACCAGTTCTTGTCTAGTTGACCTCTGTAGACATCTCAATTTTCAGGTCTCTATTTTTATTTTTTGTTTTTTTGAAATTATTCATGTTTGTTTCAATAACCAACGACAATTTATAATGAAGGACCATCTAGACTCTAGTCAAGTTTATTTATTTATTTTGTTTTTTAGCTTAAACAATTTCTAGCTAGTTTTTATTCATGCATCTAAATTCTAAAATATATTTACCAAAATAAATAAAATGTACAAAATCAAACCCCACTTGGCCAAACCCATGTGCTATTCATTTCATGATATGCATGAAAGAAATGCAAAAATGACCAAAAAGAAAAATGATTTTCATAAATAAAATTCATAAAAGAAACACAAGTTGAATAAGTGAGGAATGACAATATATAAGACTATCCCAAATTTCTTTTATCTTTTTCTGGTAATCATTGTGTTCGGAGAGGACCTTATAGTAATGATAAAGTTATTCTTGTGTGATCTATATATCACGAGTTTGAGTCGAATAAATAACAATTAATGCAAGCATTATATGATAGATTGTTTACATCACACACCAGATTACCCTTTAACCATAATATCACGCACCTCAACTAATTTTTTAGAATAGCGATTGTCACTACCACTTAACTCTATATATCCATCAGAACTAGCTCGAACAAATAAGAAATCGAATGTTTTTCTTGTTTGTATTGAAATTTAAACGTAAAATCTCATTATTTTCAATCTTTTTTATTGACTACTAGATCACGACCTCGAATACAATTTCTTAAGACAACGGACCTACAAAGAAGCATGGTTAAAGTATCACTATCTAATGTCAGCCAAATACACACAAGATTTGGTCCTGACAAGTCAAACCCCCTCTCTGAAAATAAGGTAGGGTTAGTGGGGCTCGTTGACCTTCCCTAAGTCACATAATATAATTGCCAAAAAAATACAGTAATCCATCAATTCAGTTAGTATTAAATACGTATACATAGTACCATATGAGAGATAATGTCATCAAATATTTCGTGTTCGAATTTTGTGAAAATACAAAATCATCTTTGTTAAAGACTATTTTACGCCTGATCAATATGAGATTTTCAACGTGAAAGTGAGAAGAGACATGTCACTATAGCCGGCCACTCTTATTGTGTTATAGAATCCACACTTGAGATGTCAACTCATCCTGCAATATATATCCCTTACATTCTCAGAATTGAACATCTAAAGTATGGACTCTATTTATAACACACATGAGTCTAATATTGAGTAAATAAATAACTTTGATTCTTGAAAATAATCAAACTTGATCTCAAAAGAAAATATAGTTGATGGAGTGAAAATTGCCCTTATAGGCGTGGATGGAGTTTTGAGGTATCGAGTTCATGAATTTAATATTTTGGATGCAAATCATAAATTTATATGTAAAAATCAATAAATATTATATATTGTATTAAATAGTAATACAAATTATAACTTTGAATATATATATATAAACACATAAATTAAAGCTAAAATCTTGAATCCGCGCATCTGTAATTGACCACTATATAGAAGAGGAGTCAAACTTTGTAGAACACACCACCTAGCTAGAAAGTACAATGAAAAATTAAATGGTCTTCAACTAGTTGATATCATATGGGGCTATTTCAGCATGAATGAAACTGAATATCTGTTGGATTGAGTTTGCAATATCATCAGCTGTGTACCTAGTTTCACCAGAAATCTGCAAAATAAAAATAGAAATAAGGCAACAATAAGAAAAAAAAATTGTGTAAGCATGTGAGAAGATTACTCCTTCCGTTTCATATTACCTGTCTTAGTTTGACTGGACTCGAATTTAATTTCTTAAAAAAATAAGGAAGACTTTTGAATCTTGTGATCGTAAATTAAAGATGTGTATGATGTATTAAAATGCCTTTTGAATTTTGTCATTTTAAACATGTCAAGGGGGACATTAGATTTAAAGAGTTAATTGCTCCCACTGTCTCAATTTATGTGACTTTGTTTTAGTCCGTCCTAAAAAGAATGACATTTTCTATATTTAGTAATTATTTTACTTTAAGCTTCTCATTCTACCTGAAATATGATTTACAACCACACAAATATCGTCTATGACTCGTTTCAGACTACACGTTTCAAATGTCTTCATTTCATTCTTAAATTTTGTGCCCAGTCAAACAATTTCACATAAATTGGGACGTAGAGAATATTAAATATAGAAAAAGTGACATACTTTTTTGAACAAACTGAAAAAGAAAGTAAGACACGTAAATTGAAACAGAGGGAGTGTTAATAATAAGTACCTTGACATTGAATGAGTAGAGAACAGTTTGTTCAATGGTTGTAATATTTGTATGAAGAATACTCAGTTGCATATCTTCCAATGCAGCAATTGCCTTTATGAGTTGTCCTGGTCTT
Source organism: Solanum paucissectum (assembly GCA_029582445.1). Taxonomy (NCBI): domain Eukaryota; kingdom Viridiplantae; phylum Streptophyta; class Magnoliopsida; order Solanales; family Solanaceae; genus Solanum; species Solanum paucissectum. The sequence continues at coordinate 14,380 of JAJONZ010017895.1, forward strand.
CTTCTTGATAGAATCTTGATCATTGCATCAAACCCTAAAAGTTTCACTTCAACATCAGCCAAACAAGACTTACTCTCAGCTACTTCTTCTTGAATTTCACCTTCAATATTATACTCATTTGGAAGAGGAAATAGGATTGGTGATTGATGATGAGGATTTATAGTATTAGGGTTTTGATTAATTGGCATTGATGGTGGTGGTGGTGTTGATGAATCTCCTAATGGTCTTGTTGGAGTAGTATCTCCATAGATTCTCCTCCTTTTTTGTGATTCAAGGCATTGTAAAAGTTGTTCCAATTCTCTAACAAATTCAATTGCTCCACCAATAATAGAAGCTTGATCTCCCTACAAGATTGTCAAATATACATCATGTTGAGAGTAGATACACACAACATAATTTAGTAAATAAAAGTGTGTTAACTATCGCTGACAGCTTAAATTTTTATATGAGATGGTCATCACACACTTCAGTAAGTCATCAAATAACGTAACTATATCAAAAGTGTGATTTGTCGGACAAATTTGATCATTAGATGAGATGATCACACACTTTATTATGATATAATAAGAGTATATGAAATGTATGTCCTAATTTCAATCCTAATAACTACCACACAATAGTAAGAAGAATTTGTATGTGCTTGACTCGTGAAAAAGAATCAGATCTGTTAAGTAAAGGGTCGTTACCACAAAGACGTATATCACTAAATGAATTATCAAAAGTGTGTTTTCTCTAATGATTTAACCTACATCATGAGTTCGATCCTAACTACCGCACTGTAGTAAAAAGAATTTGCACGTGCTTGCCTCTTGAAAAAGAATCAGATCTATCACATAAAGGGTCACTACCACAAAGACATATATCACTAATTAGTAAAAGACGATTTAAGCTTTAAAATGAGACGGTCACATAGTTCAACAGTACTCGACACTAAAAAAAAAACTTGTAAAATTCAATAATGTGATGAGATATAATACCCTTTGAACATAGGAGCCAGGCATGAGAGACCTCAATACACGAAGATGTTCATTCATTTGCTTCCTTCTATTCCTCTCCACAGCAATATGTGTCATTCTTTGGCTCTCAACTTCCTCACTTGTCTTAATTCTTGGCCTCTTTCTCTTATTATTACTCTTCCCTTCTTGATTTTTTTCAACAATATTATTATTATTTTCACCTTTTTCTTTTCCACCACTTTCTTTTTGTGATACCATTAAGGCTTCTTCGCGATCATCATCATCATCATTATCATTATCATGTACATTCTTCTTTTCGTTCAAAACGGGAAACTTAAGGAAGTACACAGGATCATCAATCCCAACATCTTGTTCCAATACCTTGGTTTGATTTAAGGCTAATTTAGGCCCAAAATCTGCGAATTGCATCACATCCGCGAAGCTCAACTTGTCTAGAGAAGGATTCGAGGGTAAAAACCCTAACGAACACTGGTTATGTTGTTGTTGTATAGATTGTGAATTTACCATATAATCAACCATTTGATTATTAGTATTATTTGATGAGGATTCACCAATAATTGCCATTTGAAAAGATGTAGGCAAAGAATTAGCCTGCAAAAATATTTCATGTTCAAAGTGAAACAACATAGCTATATATATATTTATAATATGTTAAATTAGGCTAGGGATAGAAACAATGAAAAATGATAAAAGCAAACACTTATATACCTGGCAATTTTCTTCTTTCTCCATTGTCTTGTTATAGTTTTTTCTTTTTGTTTGTTTTTTATACAACCCTAAAATTTTGACTATTCACAAATCCATGCAAACTCAAATCTTTAGTGAATAATTTGATCACCCCTAGGGTCCACCTCTAGCTGAAACAGACAAAAAATTCATTATCAAACTATAGATATTTAAGGTACTGTGCGAATTCAAAATTTGAAATTTCAAGTTCTTTCATTCGCCTCTGCACTTAACTGGATTCAGATGAACTTGTAGCTTCTGTAATATATCTGACTAACACAACTGAAAAATTCGATGGATAGTACGAACAACAAAAGAATCCGTCTATAGAATGGAGAGATCAATTATTTGTTTGAAAATCCATCGAAAAATAAGAAAATCTAATTTTATTTCCCTTATAAACTATACAATATAGTATGAAATTGGATGTACATAAATATATATAAGAATATAAGAAGATTGAAATTTGTAGACTAACCTTATAATTTGGACATTATGAAATAAAACTTAAGTGGAATTTTTTGATAAAAATAAAAACAAAAATTGGGACATGAAAGATCTATATATATATATATATATCTCAAATGATGGACCTTGCAGAGTATCCAGCTAGAAGTTGTCTTTGACTTTTGGAGGTGATTTTTGTTTGTACATATATATAAAATAATAATCTCTCTTTATATATATATATATATATATATATATATATATATTATGATTTATAATTTTAAAATATATAGACATATAAGAGGAGCCTATATAGATTAATTTCCACCTCACAAATTTACTCATCACTTTTTTTTCACCTCCACCTAAATATTTAATGGGAATCACAAGCAGAACAACTTTATCACCTCTTTACATGAGGGTTTAATAAATACTTAAGCTCTGATATGTGATTTTTTTATGATTCAAACTAGATTGAAAATTTTCAAAGTTTGAATCTTTTATTTCTTTGAAGATATGTTTGATAATATTCATGCACGTGAGCACTTTAGCAGCCTAGAAGTTGTCAAATGGAAATTAATGTAGATGTCAAAAAGTGTTAGTAGAATTGCCTCGTAGCAGAGTCGGTGAGACGATGAAAAAACTTATTTACATCATGTGTTTACGATTAGAACACGATTAATGTAAAATATATTACTCATAGCTTTTATTTCTGCATACCCAAAAGATGCATTTCTTGGTTGAGCTCACCGCACTAAGATTGGATGTATATATGATTAGCTAGTAAGAAGTTGTCTACAAATTTGAATCTGAAATAATCAAAACCATTTGTTGTTTCTCTGATATTATATATAATTCATCTTAATGTAAAAATGTTTTATGCACCAAGAAAGAGAAGTTTTAAAAATATTTAGAAAAAGTATAATGTACATGTAGAATTGTGAGATCGTGCCCCTTTGGTACGGAGTCACTTTTGTTAGGGAGCGCTTTACCCAATGTGGGACTTTCCGACACGAATCTAAATTTAGTCGGGCTCCAATGTGAGTACCGGACACCGGGTGGGAAACCAAAAAAAAAACAGAATTGTGAGATCGAAAAAAAAATCTAGGAAACAAATATATGAAAGCAATCAATTCATTGCTAGTACACAATTTTTTACCACACCTATCACCTATAGAATAGAAGTAGTAAAATAGAATTAACAAGGGAAAGATACAAAATACATCCAAACTCTGAGGGAAGCACATAATCCTCAGCTTTTCTGCCTTTCTATCGTGTCTTAAACATGGTAGAATCTTACTCCTCGAAAATAATCCACGACGATAAGGGAATATACGCTCTAGAGGTACAGGTGAATAGACAAAGGATGCCGAGAGTAAAATTTCCAGTATAACGATAACTATATGCTCGTCTCTGTAAATAAGAGAAAAGAAAGCTTACAATCAAATTCAACTTGATCACGGAAAATTACTCTTTGATCTCGATATCTTCTCACCTCTTCCCATTCAGCACATTGCCTCGAATGGATTCCATGGAATTAACACCCAATCAATCAGCCAAAGGTTTACGATAAATCATGACGTATATTCAAATGCCTGTGGTGGCTGAGGCTCCTCGTCAGCAGCCACTGCTGAGGCTGAGCCCTGTTGTCCAGCTGAACCACCAGTACTGGATGTAGTTGATGAGGGTGTATCAGTAAGAGCCAATACTTCCGGTTCATCAGGACGAAGATCTTTCAGAAGCACAAAGCCAGAAGACGATGATTTGATTGGCAAATATCTGCTTTCTTCCAAAAATTTGATGTACTTCTCCTGAGTAGGAACCACCCGCGCAGGGTTGGTCAAAATCTCAAATGATGGCTCTGGTTCATTCTTCTTCTCTGCAGGAGTATCCACCTGTCAATCAGAAAGGTCACAGCAGTTTGTGAGCAAATAATGACAGTTCAAACAGCGGTGCAATACAAACAGAATCATTTAGCGCAGAGCATTTTTTCGAATTCCGATCAATAATTTCCCAAGGACCCCAACAAATAAAGAACTGCGGCTACAGCAAGAAGCATCACAAAACCCCTAACAAGAGAAGGCCACCTTGAAGTGAAAATGGATGAACAGAACATATACTAACCTGCATAGACTCTCCATCCTTACTAGTGGACTTGCCCTTGTCTGAAGTAGTGGCAGCAGAAGTTGACGCGCCAGATGCCTTCTCCGCATTAGCTTTCTCGGCCTCTTTCTTGCTAGCCCTGGCCTTGGCCCTCACTGATGTTGATAAAACAGCTGCAGGAAGTTTGACAGCAGAACTAGTTGTGGCTACAGTAGTAGGCTTAGGATACTCAAATAGCGACGGCTTAGCTTGCGATACGAAATCGAATTTGGGCACTTTTAGGTCATAGTTTAGCCCAATGAGAGCTGTGGGTGAAAATGCCAAGCTAACGAAATATATAAGAGGATACCAATACCAAAACTGACTAAAAACAGCTAGCCCGACAACTGCAGTAATTTTATCATGTTTCGACTTTGAAAGTAGCTTTATTGTCACATTCCTTCCACCGGCATCAAGAATTCCAGAGGCCAAGATTGCACCCATCTTACTCATGGTATCTTCATGCTTATCAAGAATAATTTTCTCTAATTGCCGCCTGAACAGATAAAAGCAAAAAGCTCAAAAATCAGATGAGGAATCAAAGGAGACTTTATGCAGAAATTTATAGATAAATACCTAAATGCACCAACACGGGAATCACTAGCTTCACTTATTTGGACCATCACCATGGCCATAGCAATGAGAGCACCTTGACGTACAAAATCAACTACATCTGATGTCAAAGGCTCCAACAATGAGATTGCCTCACTCAGACCAGTACCAGCACATGAAATGCCAACTGCCAAAGCCGCACCATAGCGCACGTGTGGATTGTAAGACTCAGATAACAATGAGACAATGCGAGGCATCTGCAAATTCAACGCAATTAACTAGATTAGCATCTTTTAGTTCCCACTTCAATGCGCCCACATGGGTCACAAGCCAACGACTGAGCTCGGCTAACACAACTAGCATTTTTAAAACTGGAGTTAGCTTAAAGTTTTCCTCTTAAATTTTTCTGGTTGGGGATTTTGCATATCCGGGATGGGGGAGGGGAAAGATGGTTACGGAGAACCAAACATGGTTCTGTTTCTAGAAGACTGTTAAACATATTAATCCTGCTGACAACTGAGACCATAAATAACATAATGAGATTGATAAGAACCACATAATAAACCAGCATCAGAAAAGCTCCTACCTGCTCTGGTTCAGAATACATAACAAATCCAAGCGCCAAGACTGCAGTCCGCCTGACGTCATCACTCACGTCTGATACAGCAAAATGCAGCAACTGACGGATAGCCTTATTATTTGCTGTTCCCCTGTACGCCATTGCCAGAGCATACATGCCACCATAACGCAATATAGGATCTTGATCCCTGGTCATCTGCTCGATCAGTGTATCGGCTTCTTCTTCTCTTCCATACACAGTGAGGGCTATCCCCAACGCCAAGCCCCTGAATGCACAGAAGGAAATGTTCAAGCACATATAATCATATCTTAACATATAATAAAAACAGGCCAATTATCCACAATGTTTTCAATAACATAGGCAGATTTATTTATTTATATTTGTAAGTGAACATAGGCAGGTTTATCCTACTGACATAAAGAAATACAAGTTAGATTTTTTTTAAAAAAATTGCTTTACTTTAATCAATAAACACAACAAAAATATTGATTACTGATAATTTACCTGACTCAAAATAATTCAAATAACTTCACAATGTTTTGGACTCAATTTATCCAGTGAAATCAATTCAAAATACCTACCAGAGCTCTTTATCCATAATTGCAGTTTTTTTTTTTTTTACTTTCTATACATGCAATCTAATATATCTTTGCAATTAATAGTTCCTTTGTTTTACTTTTAATCAAAATGCTTTATGTAGTCCATTAATCAGATTCTCTATTCTTTGCAATTTCAATCCTAATTGTAATCAATACTATAGTCTCTACAAGACACAAGCAAGGATATTTCATTTTGAGAGATAAAATCAAAACACACCCCTCCGATGAAGAGATAGTACAAGTATTCAGGTGTCAACTTTACCTGATTATCTTCTCGTGTTGCGTCTCATGAGCATAAGCAAGCATCTCACCTGCCTTCTCACTTGCAGTTCCAACCATTAATAAACCCATACCAATACCAGCAGCTTCTCCAGCAACCGCACTGTCAGTATATAGGACAGTCTTGATGTCATCATAAATGTCTTCATCAGCGGTTCCTAAAGCTGCCAAGCCAAGCCCTAAGCAAGCACCATGCTGAATAACCTGCAACATTAAGAAGATGCAATGTAAGAAAATAACAGAAAAAAGAAAAACAATGGTGGAACAAAATATAACCCAGGAAGGACGATCAAATTAATAAATACAAGTACAACAACAACATTAGCAGACCCAGTGTAATCCCACAAGTGGAGTCTGGGAAATAAATAAATACAAGTACAACGATCAAATTAATAAATACAAGTACCTCTACATTGGTACTTCGTAGACTTTCACGAAGAAATTGCTTGATGCCCTCCCCATGATTTGCATGAATTAACCCAAGAGCATACAATGCACCACCTTCCGAATATGGACTACCACCTCCACCGGCTCCACCCTGCGGCAAGTAAGGGGCCATAAGTGATCTCCCTTGCTGCAAGTGGCCACAGTGAATAACACCTAATCCAGCTGTTGCACTAAATTTGGCCCAATTTGTTGCTCGGCTTAGCCAGTCCTGATAATTTGAGCAGAACATTCTGTCAGAACAAACTGTTGTGCTACATACACCATATGTGAAGGATAAGGTTATTTGTCAAAGACTCAGAATCTACTTACTAGGTTCTCCCTAAGGAATGTATCTACAGTTGTTCCAGCATGCATAATTGCATTTGCATATATTGTTGCACTGTGACACACACTGTTTCTCATCTCAACAGACTGCTTTATTGTCTTGAGAATAAGGAGATCAGACCTGTATGCATAGATTAAAGAAAAAAAAAGATACTTGAGCATTTTCATTCATGTTTCAGCAACGAATATGGAAAGAACTTTTAAAGGCATTCATATTACTTGTTATGGCTGTACAAGAATTGCAAGGTCAACTTTATTGAAGTTTCACCAGACAAAATCCCTTTGATTTTTCCCAGCCTCTCTGCATATATTGCTTCTTTTGGATCTACTCTTGTTTGAATCAAAGGCTGATTTTCCTCCGCCATTTGAACATCCTCTGCAGCAGTAGCATCTCCAGTCTGTGCAGTATTAGGCTCAGCAGGTTCTGAAGGTTGTACTTCTGGACTGGAGAGTCGATCTCTTACATTCAAAAGAAAAGCTTGGTGCTCATTCTCTACTAGGTCAAAAGCTATTTGAAATGCCAGTAGGGCATCATCCTTGTTTTCTGAGCGTAAAAGCTTCTCTAATATGCTTGCTACATTCTCTGGTTTATCCAAAAACATAAGCCACTGACACATGCTCAGATAGTTTGGAGACGGTGTCCCCTCATACACTTCAACAAGAAGACGAAGCACCTGTTGAGAGAAGCAATTAAATTACTGGTATTCTATTAATCTGGCATACAAATGTGAACAGTAGTTCCTCAATTTAAGCTAATTGTTTTACTTTTGTCTACAAAGAAACAAGGACAACATGCAGATTTAGATGAGAGGTGATCTTATAGCGAAGGGACTTGAAGTTGGCAAATCATGCACCAAAACAACTTGTGTGGTACAAAAGACTACTGTGGACAGAGAGCTAGTACTCTGTGAGAACCACATTAATAGAAGTGATGTCTAACATTGGGTCAGAGGATTATAAATAAGCTATTACAAAAATATCATGCTTTTTCCAGTGATAATCATGGTCACGGAACAGGCACGGCCGCAGGGGACAGCAGCATCCATGGTACTCAAGCAAACAATCAGATTATAGAGTAAACACAGAAGGGGAAAAAGAAGAGCCGGGAAAAAAGCACAAGTCTTAGCACATAAAAGGATCAACATAAGGTGTGCATATTGTAACAATCAATACCTCACTTCGATATACTCTGCGACTGACGAAGTTATGGGAGACATTACTGCAATATGCTAGAGTTGCATCTACATTATCACTCCTTACAATTGCTTCAGCAACCTTATCCAGCCTTCTGCATTCAATGGCCATGCCAATGGCTTGTTGATACTTTCGATCCACTATACACCTAAGGCATGAAGCAAGCAATTGTAAAACAGCAGGAAAACCCCAAAAGAACTACTTTAATAGTTTGAAGTGTACAAACATTATATTTTATATATACACAAAATTTGCATACTTTTCAAGCATTCTCTCAACAATAGCCTCCAACCTAGGATCAACCTTTACAGCTTCATCATTTGACTCGGCTGCCTTAGTCTTATGACTTGCATATTCATCCAGTGCTTTAGCTGAAGGAAGGCAGAAAGCACATCAACAAACACAATGGTATAAATAAATGAAAAATGAAAGAGCTGCTAAAATGATATAATATACGGTAGCTGAAACAAGTGAAAGCTTCCCTTTAGGAGAGTTCAATCAATGCATATCAAGTGTTCCAGTTTAGCTATTTTACTATTTCCCCAAGAAAGCACCAAATATCAAGTATTAAGTTTTTAGAGTTTGCACCACTACACTGATAACACAAATTTAGGCCTAGAAAATACAGATACAGCAGACATTTTCAAGTTTGTAAGCAAGTCCTTACTAGAAGAGCTGCAAAATATATTAACATTACTATACAAGGACAGAATTCATAGGAAGAGAGTGCACGGATTTGAATATTTACCAAGAACAGTATGAACATAGTCAGATTCCTCATTAACATCAAAAAGAGGGCCAGCTCCAAGGGCATAGGATAATGAGTCATTATGTTCGCCCAAATGATAGAAAACCTGAAAACAAAAGAGCATGTGTGGGGATCAAAGAGAAAATGACTTGAGGCTAGAGATTTTGGCTTTCTCATCTGCTCTGCAGAATAATTAACCTCCTTTCTTTTGGATGTGGTAGGGAGGAATTGATGCTAAACAAAAAAATAATAATAAAAAGGCACCTTCGAAGCAACTAATGCTGCTAGTTGTCTTTGGGCAAACTCTTCATCCTCGTACAAGCTTTCTCTGCAACAAATTATTTTAAAAAGATTGGAGATCATAAAACACAAAAGGAATATGCAATCAATCAAAGAGGTCTTAATCCTAAATGATAGATAACGTGTACAAATAGAAAGTTAAAGCATATGAGTTTGGAAAAGACACAACCTACATGTGATATCCAAGACACTTCAGTAAACAAAACTCCAGAAATACGTAAAGCTCCAGAACTACATTTTATTTTTTTGAAAGGTAAAGCTCCGACAAAACATTATCTCAACTTGATAAAATAACCCAGATCAATTAATACATAGACAGATCTTGAGCTTGATTAATTTTTCAGTGTCCATAAGCTAATTAAACAGTCTCACTACCTCAGAAGTAGGGGCAAGGTCTGCGTACACTCTACCCTACTCTACCCTCCTCAGACCCCACTTTGTGAGATCATACTGGGTAAGTTGTTGTCCATAGGCTAATTGATCTTTGCTCAAAAAGATATTTGGTGTCATAAGCTCCCAAGGCTTTGGTCTAGTTGTAAAAGCACAACGTGCAATGTGTGGAGCTAGGCACAAATAACAAGTTCACACCCTGTCGCAAAGAGAAGCATGGTATTCAAGTGAAAGCTTTTCTACTTACCTCCAATATTGTCCCCAAAGATACAGTCTTTTTCATTCTTTCCTTTTGTCCCTTCGATTGCTTAAACGCACACAATCATAGCTTCTAAAACTAAAAGAGAAAAAGATCACTTTCTTCGAAAACTCTACAAGTTCTACACATAATTGTGTGGAATTACTGTCTTTGGAGGAAAGAACATACTAGGGGTATTTCTAATCACAGCATTCTCTTAGTTTTGAGCAGTTTCATTTATCTCTTGAAGTTGTTACAACAATTAAAACATTTAGAGGAAATACTGGTATACAAATATATAATGAAGAAAGTTCAGAATTGAAAATGTCGAGATGAATGTGTGGGCTTACTAGGAAAGATATGGTAAAAAAAGAAGATATTAGGGCCAAGGTGGATGCAGCCTCTGTGGTTGTCAAGATGCAGAAGCCTAGGCTGAGATGGTTCGACATGTCAAGAGAAGAATGACCCAGTGAGGAGGTGTTAGAGGTTGATGTCGGAGGGCTGAAGAGACGTAGAGGTAGGTCGAATAAGTATTGGGGTGAGGTGAGCAGGCAGGACATGGCATGGCAAGCCTTTGGCTTACCAAGGACATTAACCCTTGATAGGAGGGTGTGGAGGTTGAGGATTCATGTAGAAGGTTAAGTAAATAGTTTTGCATCATGTCTCCCCATCAAGTGGTATTCGTATTTGTTTTGGTGCTTCTACTATGTTATATTTCCATGTTTCTCACTCTTAATTTTCTATTACTACTTTTTGTCTCGTATGCCTCTATTTCTTACAATCGCGCTATTGTTACTGCTTGTGTTTTCATAAATGTGGTGTTTTGCTTTCATTGAGCCAAAGTTCTAGTAGAAATCTCTACCAGCTGCATACACTCTGTCCTCCCCACACTCAACTCGCAGGACTATATTGGGTATGTTGTTGTTGAACTAGTATACAAATAACACTAATTGTTCAAAAATTAATCAACAATTATAGACTAATTATACAAAAACACTAATTAATTGTTCAACAATGTAAACAGTTCTACATTCTGCTACTGCTTAACCAATTCAATAGCACGAAATCAAAAGGAAATACTAGTATTATACAAATAAAACTAAGATGCAATCGAAGCTTACATGAGAGCGACTGAGGTGGAAATCTCCGGCCAGAAGTAATCAACAAATGCATTGAGATTAGAGAGCGCGTGGAGTTTCAATTGTGGGTGACTTTCATTCAGCATAGCCAGTAGACCACCGGCAGAGCTCACCGTAGTGGCCATCGTCAGCTATTGTAAAGTTTTAGGGTTCCGATCTGTGAGAAGATAGCATATAAAACAGAGATAAAACTAGGGTTTTTGAGGATAGAAAGCAGTAGAGAGAAAGAAGGAGGACTGAAATTGAAGAGAGTTCAAAAGTTGGGATTTCTTGTTCAATGGGAAAAGGTTGAGAAAAAGACCAAATTGTCCCTAAACACTTTCTTTTATGATATTTGTGGTGTTTAGGTCCGTTTTCGTGTGTCTCGGTTGATTTCACGAGATATTTACCACCTCCCGTCTTCCACAAGCAACATGTGTTAGGTAATGACATTGTTACCTATTATAGTTTATTGTGTTCTTAGTTAAAATACAAATTTTGTTTTGATTGTTCTTTAAACTTTATTGTATCTTATGTTAAATGGAAAAACTAACTACTTATATAATTATACTATATATATTAAATTTTACTATACTTTAAAATAATTACATAATCTCTCGCTCGCTCTCTCCCCTCTTTTTGCTCCATCTTGCTCGCTCTTGCTCTCCCCCCCCCCCTCCCATGTTCTCTCCTTTTTCTCTCGCTCGCTCTATATCCCTCTTACTCTCCCTCTTCCTTTATCCCCTCTTTATGCCCAATAGTGATGGCATGTAAAGGCAATGATTTAAAAAGTAGGTTTGATCAATTTTTAAGTCAATCCAAACAGGTTTTAAATACACAACTTCTATAATGAAGGAACCAAAACAATTTCGCGAAAGGTGTTGAGCATTGATTAAGTAAATTTGGTTTGATTATAGGGTGCACCAAAAAATTTGAAATCAAACTATGCAATATTAGGAATTGACTTTTTTTAATGAATGGATGCCTCATTGCATATGATACAAAATGGAAATATGTCAACATTCATTTGTGCAATCTTTTTACGTTAAAAAAATCAAGAGTGTTTTATTACGTATTATTTTATAATGTATTGTATTGTATCATATTATATTGTTTTAATGAATACAATGTTTGAATAAATTGTATTGTTTTTTATCGTTACATAATGTTACAAATCTATAATTTGAATGATAAACCTACAAAAAAAAGTAAGGTACAAGATAAATCTACTATGAAAAGATAGGATAAAAAACAACGGGTAAGAACCATCCAACAAGGTGTTATATTTTGCTGAAGTTTTTCTTTTTCTTGTATAAACTAAATTTGTAAAAAGATATGTTAAAAAAGAGTCTTTTAGGTCAATAGAGAAACCGCATTACCAAAAAAAAGAAGTTATCGCGCGACGCAGGCTCCAAAGAAGAAATCAGTTCATACTTGCAAAGGTATCCATCCATCTATTATAGCTTATTGCATCAAAAATAATTTTTAGCAATAATTAATTAATGACAATAACGATAACAATTTTTTTTGAGACAATAACTAGTGATAATTACACTTTAACACTATGTAATGTCATCTAATAACACAATTAAATAATGTCGATAGAGACTTTAACACTCTTTGTTAATATGCATATTTATTGCCGCTAAAGTTATATTTATAATAGTGACTCTCTATATATAGTGTTTAACTATTTACACCTTGTTTGGATGGTTGTTACCCGTTGTATTGTATTGTTAGTTTTAATACAACGTTTGTTTGATTGTTACTAAAATTTTATTGTATCATATCATTTACATCCATCATTAGGTAATGATCAAAAGACCCATTTTATGAACTACCGATTTGGTGTGATCGCGCCGTTACCTTACTACTTTCTTCTCATTTATCTTTATTTTTCATAGTATCTCTACCCCATACCCTACTTTTCTTGTAGGTTTATCATTCAAATCATAAATGTGTGACATTATGTAACGGCGGAGAGCGATATAACCTATCAAATATTGTACTCATTAAAACAATACAGTACGATACAATACAATACAATACAAAATATTATGAAACAACAGGTAATAACCATCCAAACAAAGTGTAGGGGTTTGGTTATATGCTAAGCCTTAATTCTTAAATATAACAAATAGTACGAGACTAAAGATTCTTTGCCTTATAATTCATAAACATGACCATTAACTTGACGCCAACTGACAACTATGACCTTTAACTTTGGGTGTGCACAAGTAGACACTTAAACTTGTATAAAATTGAACAAATAGACACATTCGTCCTACATGACAATTTTGTGTCCTACGTGGCGCTGTACATGTATTATGCCATGTAGGACACGTGTGTCTATACTTGTTCAATTTTATACAAGTTTAAGTGTTTACTTGTGCACACTCAAAGTTGGAGGGCATAGTTGTCTGCTAAAGCCAAGTTTAAGAGCCATGTTTATGTATTATGCGGTAAAAATTTGAGATAATATCTTAGATGATCACTCAACTTTGAATAATTCACTCAGAATGTCACTCAACTTTGAATAGTTCACACAGAAAGTCACTAAATTTTATTTTTATAACCCAAAAGTCATCCACCAATTTAAATAATTTTTATTTCAAACTAAAATTTTAAGAAATAATAATATATTCGTTTTAATTATTTTATTGAACCCGCTTTAATTTTTTAATTTTTAATTTCTTGAAAAACGCACAACAATAATTTACAAAATTCTTTCATTTTCCGTTCTAGTATTTTCCTCTCTCTTATTTTCTAGTTATATTGTCAAAATTCTTTTTTTTTTTCTAGTGTTTTTCTCTTTTTATTAATGTGATGATACATGTTTCTTTCTTTCTATGGTATAATACTTATTACCTTCTCTTTTTTGCTAGAAATTAAAAAGAGCAATTAGTTTAAAGTTAACATAGAGTAGATTAGCGAGTTAAAAATCATTCCTTCCTTTGAGCTCAAAATATTTGTATTATTAAAATTACTTTCATGTAAAACAAAAAAAAAAAATTAACTTGAAAATTCATTTACACAGTATAACACATTGATTCTTATTTGCTATTTTGTCAAAATACTCCAAACTCTAATCGAGAAATTAATCGTTAGATCAACTAATCAAAGCTCTAGTGGAACAAACTGGACCAATGTAATATTCCACCAATTTTCCTAAAGCACAATTATCCTTTGTTCATAACTGGAAACATGTTTACTAAGTAAAATGGGTATTTTATTATTTATAAAAAAAAAAAATTAAAATAAAAGTTACATTTGAACAAAATTTAATGAAAACATATATAAATTGGTCGGGTGACTTTTCAAGTGAAATACTAATAAATGAGTGACTTTTGAGTTATAAAAATAAAGTTGAGTGACTTTCTAAGTAAACTAGTTTAAGTTGAATGACTTTTACGTTATAAAATAAAGTTGAATGACTTTCTATGTGAACCATTCATAGTTGAGTGACTTTCTGAGTGAACTATTTAAAGTTGAGTGACCATCTGTGATACTATCTCTAAATTTTTATGCTAATATAATACACGAAAACTAGTCTTTTTAACTCAATAACTAAACCCTAGCTCCAAAGATGACCCCAAAGGCGATGAAGAAGAAATCGAATGCAAATACAAAAAAAATGAATCAGATTTGCGATATGGAAAAGTGCAATTTTTGCATATGCCAACAAAAGAAGAAGAAGAAATCGAACGAGATGGATATTGTTGCTCAGGTTAGTAGTTGTTATTTCAGTTTAATTGTACGTTGTTGGTTCAACTTAAGGCACGTTTGGTATAAGGAATAAGGGATAACTAATTCTCGTAGGATAACTTATCTCGGGATTGCATGGTGAAATAACTATCTTGTGATAACTTGTTCCTAAACCAAACGAGCCTGGTATTTTTATTTTTTTCTTCTTGTTATACTATACTAATTACTATATCAACTTGCATATAGAGATCAATTATTTGTCCGGAGGAGTTAATAAGGGAGATCCTTAGTTGGTTGCCTGTACGATCTCTTTTCCGATTTAAATGTGTTTCAAAATCTTGGGATATAACCTCCGATCCTTACTTCAAGACGAAGCATCAAAGTCGTCATGTCAATTCTCTAAGATATCTTTTTGCCCATACCAACTTCTGTCGCCCTCAGAATTTTCATAACTTATATTCTAATTCTTCTTTATCTCTTGACGAAGATGATGTACAAAATATTGATTATCTCTCTTCAGAGTATACATGTTTTCACATACTATGTGGTTCTTGTGATGGATTGGTTCTCATCCGACTTCCTACTCGTTATACTCATGAGTTTCTCTTGTTATGGAACCCCTCAACACGAGAATCAATACATATTCCCTTTCCGATATTTGGATTACGTAATTCTATTTTTGGATTTGGATATGACCCAACTACTCATGACTATAAGATACTTGCAATTCACGAAAGCAAATCACAAACACAATGTGGAATTCTCGCACTAAAAAGTGGTTCTTGGAGAAATGTCTATATTGAGACACCTCACATCTTTCGCACTTGGAAGAATCCGTATGGTTTTGAGGATCCTTTGGCATTTGTACATGGATCATTTCATTGGATTCCTTGCAGTTTTAGCGCGGGTTCATTCAATATTTCAAATGAGGTATATACAATGATACCATTGTCAGAGCAAATGTACTCTTATCTTTCCCTTGCTATCTCCGGGGACTATCATGTTTCAATATTAGATGGAATGGTTTGCTTTTCTTCCGCTTGTAAGGTTGATGGGGAGTATGCTTTTACATTGTGGGCAATGAAAGACTACGGTGTCAAGGAATCTTGGACTCAAATATTTAAAATAAAAATTGCCCCTGTTTTAATAGTCAAACCTATTTATAGGTTTGCAGATGGTGATGTACTATTTCAGTGCCGCGATGTAGAACGTGATTCATTCAGGACATCCAAAGGGAGATTTCCGTTATGGTGTGATTCATTTGTTAAACGTGGTGACATGATTAATATAGTCACTTTCAACGAGAGTTTGATCGATCCAAAAACACTTTTTTAATATTTGGTTAGGTATGATTGAGTCGTTTTTATGTTCATCACATGTAACAAACTCTTAAATTTTGTTTATTTTGTCATGTCTGAATTGATCTTTGTTGAATGCACCTGAATCATGTCTTTATTATTTGTGGTAAACAAAAGAGAAGATGTTGACGGAAAGTTACAAGCATTTGATGTTGCTGTGTTAAACGTTTCATTGCTCTCTGCACTAGCAAATTACACTAATACAAAGCATGAACCAAATAGAGGCAGAGCCTATGAGCTTCCTCTGTTCTGTGTAGTTTTTTTATCTTTTGAACAATCACCCAACAGACTCTAGCATAGTGACAGAAGGGGTTCAAAAGTTACTTTAGATCACGAGTTCAAATCGACATTCTAGTAATTTTTTGAATTTTCTCGTATGAATTGCTAATACTAGAATAGTCTTTATGCTTACAGCTGCAGAGAGTAAGAAAACACTGGTCTGTACAAAGATTATGTGACTGAAACAGTGCTCACTCATTTGTCATTCATGCTTCACAATCGATAGTCTTGGACTAAATATGTATATTTGTATTTTTCTCCATTTGCGCCTTTTTTCATTCACATTGTGAGATATTTCATAGACATCCGGGGAACAAATTAAAGTGCACAGAAGTATATGTTGAAGATTAAAGGTTCAACAGAAATGAAACGAGACGGCTTAAAACAACAAGAATATATAGAAACACAACTTGTCTTAACATTACTAAAATAATGAATACACATGCCTTGATATGACATGTTAAGCTAAAATAACCTAATGTGGACTGTTAAAAAGACAATCAAAAGACTCAAAAAGTGATCTGTACAACTATTATGTGACTAAAGTTTCAAGCAAAATGGAGCTTTGACACCAGCTAGAGCAAGAATAGATGCTGGAATTCCCCACAATGAGTCGCCACAAATTAGACCAGAAGCCACTGCAGGTCCAAAATCTTTAGCCTTCTGCTTGTTATACATTTGCATACCGAATAGGATCAATGAGCCAACACACATGTCAATGGCAAAGTAGCCACCAAGGTAAAATGGTATGGCCATGCACATTGGACTCGGAATGAATCGATAAATTCTGTACTTGGTCTCAAATTTCTTCAGCAGTTGAGTCACTAGGTTGATGAGAATAGCAGCGACAAAGAAGCAAATAGAGAGGTTGAGGCAATGTTTGGGTAGACTTCCAAAACCTTCGACGCCAAGTAGGGCGATTCCACGATACATGAGAGCATATGGTGCAGGGTATGAACCTTCTGGATCACCTAATCGATAGGCAGAGTTGAAAATCCAGAAGACTAGAGGGGTTATGACACAGCCCATTGCAGTTCCAATGAGTTGGCTAAAGAACATGGAACGCGGGGATGTAAGGGTTAAGTAACCGGTCTTGAAATCCCCCATCAAGCCAGAAGCTGTGTCTAGTATGCTCATTATCAAACCACATGAAGCAAGTCCAGCAATCACTCCACCATTCTCCAAGCCAACCCAATAACTAAAGGTAAGGATTGCAATTTTTCCGTAGTTTGAGGCGAGGGACCAATCAGTGAGGCCGGCTCCATAAGAATTGCAGAAGGCCAAAATAGGAGCAATCAAATAGGCAACCAAAACGTGATACCATTTGAGCGAGTGGAAGATCATGGGTACTACGATGATTGATATGACTGCAATTCCAGCATATCCCCCAGCGGCTGCCCAGTTGGGAATCTGGTCCTTCAAGAAATAATCATTTCGTATCTTTTCATCTTCATCGTCTTCTTCTGAAAAATCTTGCTGAGTACTATTCTTCCTCTTTGTGAAACTTGAGATTGTGACCACCAACATGTAGGCAAAATGGAAAAGATCATCACCAAGCATCATGACAATTGCGATAAATACCCTGTATCCTTGGATACCATGAAGACTCGTTGCAGATAAATGGGCAGAGTACCAGTCGCCTTTCTTTGCTTCAATCATAGGCCACATGAAAGCCCACGAGACTATAGCACCCGTTAGCAATGATACGTTGACCATGTAGGGGCAAAGCATACCAACTCCAACATAGGTGGATGAGAAATCAAAATATAACCTTTTGGCATATGCTTGGGAACCAAATGTATGCAAGCTAGCAAATCCGCAGCCTTCAGCACGTGCAAATATCCACTGAACAGCCCCAAATATAAAGCTGAACCCAAACGATTTGAACAACGAACCAACTTGTTTCTTTGCGAGCTCTGCTCCTTTAGGAGTGTGGAAACAGTTGATGAGGTATGCAGTTGCCGTTCCACTTGGATACGTCAACTTGTACTTCATTATCATCATCTTTCTTAGTGCGACAATTGAGAATAAACCGGCAAAGCTAACAACAAGAAGATAAG
>JAJONZ010017896.1:0-33712 GCA_029582445.1 Solanum paucissectum
GGCTTAAACTGACTAAAATCTCATGATTTAGGGTCTAAACGACGTATCTTAGGGGTTAAACGAAATAGGAAAAGACCAAAAGACCCCTGAATTAACTGTTGTCGGAGTGATCGACGGACTGGACTGACGAACCGTCAATCAATCGACGGTCCGTCGATTGGGTCTGTCGATCGGGTCTGCTCGACAGGCCTTCACTAAAACGAGCATAACCTTTTACTCGAAAGTCAGATTTTAGCAAAATCGGTGGCGTTGGAAAGATAATTCAAGTATCTATCATATCATAGGTAATGGGACACACAATTCATTTTGTGCTAAAAGTTATGACCATCTGAAGTTGACCCATCAATAATTTTCAGCTAACTGGCTGTTGACTCTCATCGATGCATATATCCTAAAATCAATGGGTAATCAAATGGTGCCAGCTGCGGAAAAAATTGCAAGAGAAAAAATGATAGAGGGCGACTCCTTGTATGTGGAGAATATAACCGGGGACGACAATCAATTGACCGTTTTCGGTGCGGGTGTTACTGCCTATGTGGACGTACTGGAAAAGTCATGTTCATGTAAGGAATATGACTTGATCAAGATACCTTGTGCTCACGTGATGACCTTTTGCGATCGAAGCATGGCAATGAGTATGGTATGAGCATCTATGAGTACTCTTCCCCTTTGTATAAAGTTGAAGCGTACCTTCTTGCATACATGGATTCTATTAATATTGTCCCTCTCGAGTCGGAATGGTGTGTTCCCGAAGAATTTCTTAATGTGAACATTCTTCCGCCTCTTGTCGATACCAAACTTGGAAGAAAAAAAAGAAAACGTGTCAAAGGCATCGGTGAGAATTTCAAGAGCAAGAGAAGGAACAAATGTTCAATTTGTAAGAGAACCGGACACAAGAGAACTACATGTGCGAACAACAATAAATCTTAAACAAGCTTGATTGAATTTGTTTTTGTAATGAAGCTACTTTTTGTTTTTTGCTACTGTAATCGAGCTTCTGTTTTTTTTTTTTGCTACTGTAATCAAGCAACTGCCAGCATTTTCGTCAATTTATTGTCATCTATTATTGTAATTACTCATGATCTAATATAGATCAATCAAAAGATGACATACATTTTGTACACTGTCTATATATATGAAAATTATTAATATATGAAAATTCATGGTATTTGTAATGCAATGATTCTAATGCATGAATTAAAATATGATTAAGAATTAGAATTAGAATGATATTTGTGACTATTTTTAATGCACCAAATCAAACAATGCTTAAGAAATAATCCAAGTATAATTAATTCAATTATAACTAATACAAGCATTATTTGCATATACACTCTACCAAACGAATCCTTAATGAATTGTCAAAAATATAGATGTTACCATTAAAAAAAGTAGCAATTTGCACTTTTTTTACCGTTGTAAAATTTGTATATCTAAATATTTACTGGTTATCAAAATATATAAACCCTTTATACAATCGATACATCTATATGTGTAAGGTGTATGTATGACATATGAGATTTACACTCTGACTTTAGTAAGGTATATTCGGGTTTATATCTATGTTAATGCATTATCGTTACTTCACCAACTAGAATCTGACACTTATATATAGACCAAAGCTAGTAGAATTTAAAAAAGATAGAAATTAATTAATAATAAATTATATATTTGAAATTTATCCAATTAAATAATTTTAAACAAGTTATATGATCATGTAAGAGTCCACATAAATTTGGTGTGGTGATTAGTGATGTACGAGGAAGAATTGTGGTTATACAATCAACATCCTTAGAACAATGTTTGAGAAAACATAAGTATGTTTTGAGGATGTCACTTGTTCAACCACACATTGTTGATTGCCACCCCAATTTATATGGACTCATATATGATCACATGCTTATGTTGTAAAGATGTTGATTGTATAACCACACATAACTATTCCTCATTCATACTTGTGCATTCTTCACACATTAGTTTGAAGATGTTCATTGTATAACTACAACTCTTTCTCATACATTATTTATCTCCACCCCCAATGTATTTGGACCTTTACATTACTTGTTTAAACTTATTTAATTTAATAAATTTCAATAATATTATTTATTATTAGTTAATCATTCTCCCTTTTAAATTATACTAGCTACAGTCTATATTTAAGGGTCATAATCTAGTAAGTGCAGTATAGAACATTTATGGATCATGATATCAATCCATATTTACCTTATTAGTGTTGAAGTGCAGATATCGTTGGTACAATCTAACCCAAGCACATGAAAAAATATGGACTGTCTTAATTATCTATATATATTTACAAACAGTGACAATACTCAATTATCCAAGTTTTACAACGGTAACAAATTACAAACTGCTACTATTCAACGCTAACATTTGCTTTTTTAGTGTATAAAAAGAAAAATTCATGAACTTTTCCATCCTATTCTATTTTATAATACTTAAACATCTCTTTTTATTATGTCTCAAGCATCTCAAACATCCAATGCAAAAAAATATTACGTTTGTCGTTATGGTAATTTAGCTATGTTGAGGACGTCACACACCGATACGAACCCAGGTCGATAATTCTTTAACTGTGCAATTGGTGCATGCTCTTTTTTTAAGTGGTTTGAAAATGATTCATCAACGAGCAGCCCATCAAAATTGAGTCCGGAACTCAAGACATCAAATTTTCAAGGCATTACCAAATTTCAAATATTAGAAAGGCTTCGAAACTCCGAAGAAAATAGGGATTTGCTATTGAGTTTATTCAAAGTGGTCGAAGAGCAGAGAAACCACTTTAAAGGATTGCTAAAAGACACCGAAAAAGATAGGGATCAACTAAAACAAAAGTTGATATTGGCTGAAGAAAAAGAGAAAGGCCTAAAAATTATATTGTATGGTTTGTTGTTAGTGGTTACTGTTTGGAAATGTGTAACAGGGATGCAGTAGTACAATATTATATCTTTTACTCATGTAGTAGTACAATCTATTAATAAAATGAAGTCTTTTTGGAATTGACAGGACAGTGCATTATATATACAATTTAAAGTCCATAACTGGCAACATTTACATGATCCAACTGTCTTAATCATCAACCACCAAAAACCAACCATTTAAAAAACCACCTATCTTAATCATCTACCCACTTCAAAAACCAATTGTGCTAATATTCAACCACCAAAAACTAATTATCTTTAAAACTAATTGCCTTATCATCAACAGAAATAACCAACCATTTCAAAAACCAATTGTCTTAAACCAACTTCACAAACCAATTGTCTTACTTATCACCATTTAGCTCACCATTGAGCTCCATCACGATACCCATCACATCCACTGATTTTTCATCACTTCCTTCATCTACTTTCTCTTCCAGCTTCTCCTGTTCTTTTTCTTCTTCCTGCATTCGATCTACTCCTCTTCTTTTTCTTGTTCTTTGTTCTCTTCGATCCTATCCTCTTCTTTTTGTTCTTCTTCCTTCTCTTCGATCTGCTCCTCTCCTTTTTCTTCTTTTTTGTTCTCTTCGATATGCTCCTCTTCTTTTTCTTCTTCTTTGTTCTCTTCTAGTTTCTCCTCTTCTCTTTCTTCATCTTTTTCTGCCATCTTGTCCTCCTCTTGTTCATTAACTTCTTCTGCAAAGTACTCATCAACTGCAAGCAGTTCTTAATCGATTATTGTTAATGGAAGTAATTCATCAACATCAACTTCAGCACCATCTTTATCAACTGTTGGTGTTGTATAGTCTTCATCTTTATCAATTGTTGCTGCAAGATCAGTGGATTAGCATTCTTACAAATAAATAATTTCATACAAATAGTATATAAATTAGTCTACCTTCATTTTCTTGTGCGTTTGAGCTCTCCTAAATTTCCCATCTAGTATGAAAGCTACAACTTCCATCATTAATAGTTCAAGGGATGCAACACGCTCACACAAATTATCATCTTTATTTTCTGTCCACTCAAAACAGAATTCTCACAAGGTTGGTTGGAATTATTCTCACCCAATATTTCATCCTTCTGGTTCTCTACTGCAGAAGTGAGGATAGTGACACCTTTCAAATGCCTTTAAGGCATCAATAATTGTGTCCTTCACTTCGTTCGTATATGGCTTTAATGTTGCCATATAATTTTGTTTTGTCACACGGACAGTAGGTACAAGGTATGGATGCACAACCTACAAAAAAAATATAAATAGAACAAGACCTTCACTAATTTACAAATATTGCTAGATAATAATAAATAAGTTTATACCTTTGCACTTTTCCCTTTGTACTTAAATGGATCACCTTCGATAATGTTATCGCTCTTTGCCGTGTGCCATCTAAGTAAACGGGGAATTGGCAGAGGAGAATCCAAGGACTTCTTTGCATAATTACCAAGATGAGGAAAAGCCTCATATATCCAAACCTGAAATTAATAAATTAACTAATAAATAAACAGAGACTATGAAATACTATATAAATATATAAGAGTTTAATATTAACCAAGTCCATAATTGATAAAAATTACTAGAAACGCCCAGGGGTAGCCATACAAAGCATACGATGCATTCCCTCTTTCCTTGTACACTTCACTTTGTTTCTTCAAATACTTCACTGTTAAATCAAAACACTCTTTACCCCACGGATAACTCTTGAAAAAATCTAAATCATCGACCATATTAATGTGGTTTGCATCCATAATCTTAGATCGATCGTGGGCAAGCAACATTGAGTGGACGAACCAAACTAAAGAGCACTTGAACTTCTGCTTCTTATTCAATATGGTACCCTTAATCAAACTCACCAACTTTGAACCACTGATATTCTTATTCTTCGTCACTTTATAGTAAAATTATCACCTTTTTGAAGCACTTTTTTCATTTTTGCATCACGGGGGTATGCTGACAAATTCAGCCCCGTAATCAATGCAAACTCTTTTAAGCCAAAACAAACAGGCTTATCATTCACACAAAACCACATCTCATGCAATTTTTTATCAGTTTTTACACGACGCAACAACATGTAATGGACCATCTATCCATTGAACTTGTAATATTCAGGAATATGCCCTAAATGTCCAAAACAACTACCTTTAAAGTCATTATAATTTTTTTAAAAAACTAAAGCATTTCTAAAATCACGATAAAGAGTCATTCTTGCTCTCACAGAAATTTTGGCTGGAAAAGATCCTAACTCATCCATACATGTAGTGAGATTATAGGACTTACCAGAGATTTTTCTTGCACAAGTTGGCAAGGACAGAGGATCATCATCCTCATTTCCAGTATCTCGGCTATCTCCACTACTCGACTCATCTCCATTGTCAGTGTTTTCTTCAGTAGACTCAACATCATCAGTAGTTTGGGCACTACTATCCTCATAGTTGTCGATTTCAGCCATCGTATCAGAATCCGAGTTAGACTTGGGTTCTTCAACTACTATTTTTTTCTTTTTTGAACATCTTGAAACTTCTTCAGCCTTTCTTTTCTTGTTTTTTGAAGGCTTAGGAACAGGTCGTTTAACAATCCCACCTCTAGTTTTAGCCATAACCAGAGTAAACCTACAATAAAACATGCAAAATAAAAAGCAGATACAACACAGAAATCAACAATGCGATTGACAGAAAATGCCACTAAAGTCGATCAAAGTTTAGGCGATCTAACAAAGGAGGGCAATGAAAAATACTGCACTTCGTGTAACAACATATGTAATGAGAAAAAACAAGACCAGCAAAAGCAAACAAATACAACCGAGAAAAATAGTAATTCACAACAAAAGCCAAAATTTCAAAATCAATAGGCGAGATTAGTATAAATTATTTTTTTTAAAAATAAGCAACCAAATAGGGTCAAATATTTATACCAAACAAAAACGTCATTAGAGACCACAAATATTCATGGAATACGGCGAAAAACATCCTAAATAAGAACATGAAGAAAAACAGTCCAAAAAAAAGAATCATTAAACAACCAAATACAGCTAAAAATTACACTACTATAACAAAATAAACAATCAAATACGGCTAAAAATTACCGAAAAACACCATTACAGAAGATTCAACTTACCAAAGATGAAAGCTTTGAACTTGGGGAAGAAGATTCAATAAAATAGATGAAGATTTGAGAGACGTTTAGGACGATGAAATGGTTGAAAAGTTTGTATAAGTTAATGGAAGAAAAGTTTGTATAAGTTAATGGTTGAGAAGTTGTATGGGGAAGAGAAGTGATGATTACACTAGTGTATGGGGAAGATGAAAAACCCTTGCACTTGAGAAGAAGAAACGTCGGAATAGGTTTCAAAAAAGGTACCTTTTTAATATATATATTTTAACATTTCAAAATAGATTTTAATATAAAATTAGGTCTCTAAAATGTATTGGGATTATAATATAATTTTGTAAAGATATATATTTTCCCAAGTTTTAAAAACAATAAACAAGCCTATGACCCCACATTCACAAATATAGCCCAAGTTTTAAAAATGCCAAAGAACCCATGACTCCACACTTTTTCCTTTTTTAAAAGGCCAAAGAACCCATGACCCCACACTTTTTCCTTTTTTAAAAGCCCAATCCTAGAAAATAAACCAAAAATAAATTAAGTGGGTATAGAGTAATATAAGTTATTAAGGTGTCCCCAATGTCAATTCTTCTCTTGTTTCATCAGGTCATCTAGCAGCTTCAATCACTCACCAACAACATAAAGAGATAAATCTCCATTGAGAACGTTCAATATATCTGGTAAATACTCTATTTATATATATATATATATATATTCGTAATCTTTTACTGTTTATTATCTTTTATATTTTCTTTACCCTTTAGTGTGCTTTGAAATTGATAATGTGAATAGATCTTATTAAACCTTTAAATATCTTTGCTTTCTCCACAATTGATTCTTTACATTATGATATCACCTAAAATATTATTATTATTATTGATATATAATAAGCAGATTATTAACTTGTGTCACCACAGGTAAAAAAATTCTACATGCTATTGGTGTACAACTAATCCTTCTATTTTTAGTTTTTCATTACTTCTCTTCGTCTATTTTTATTTGTTTAATATATTAATTAAAAATAGATATTTCATTTTACTTGTCTTGTTTATTAAACTTAAAGTTAATTTATCATCTTATACTTATGTTAATTATTGATTCTTTTCTAATTATTTCTCAGTGAGTTAGATGACTTATATATAATTTAATAATTAGGTGTTTTATAATAAAGTTATCATTTTATTTATTGTTTTTTTTTGTCAAGTCAAACATGAACGGGTGGGAAATAATACTACAATATTGATATTAGATTGGAATTACAAAGTAGTGAATAACTTAGTACAAACACTGTGTCATGGCAAGCCACTGTCTGGAAAGAGATTTCGGCCTGACTCCGGTGCAAATTGTAGTAGCCGGTCGCTCCCCAAGGTTATACATTACTCTCAAACGCGTGCACTCGTGGCTGAAAGTTTGGAGGTTGCCCAAAACCAATTGTCCAAAAAATATTCTAAGAATAACAAGAAAGAAGGAAAATGTTTTCTTTTCTTTTGTTGGTTGTGTATTCATGTTCACAAAATGCCATTCTTATATAGGATTTGCAAAAGAGGAGTTTCAAAGTGAAGAGATAATTTGTATAACATATTGTGAATGTTAATGGCATTAAAGTCCATTACATCACATTCTACAGAAATGTTATTCTCTTTGTAACGTATTTTACAAAGAACGGAAATATTATTCTTTGCATTACACAAAATGAATAAATGTGTAATTAATTTCATAATCCCCCACTAATGCAAAGATAAAGAGTAAGAACAAAATTTTGGCAAACGAAAGGAACATGTACTTAAGTGTCAATATGTTTCGATTTGAATTAACACATAGTGAAATGAGGCAACAACTTAATATCCACAAAGTGAAGTACTCTTGAACTGAGTGGATATAAATTGAGACCCCCATAACACATACCATATCCCTAAATTTAAGCATTCTCCACGATACAAAGTGCTTTTATGGTCATGCACACACACCTTGGGTATTATGAGTTCTCTATAAAGACGGTCCGAGTCTTTCATAAAAGGCGACCTCACATTTACACTCACGTAGGTGATTCCATCAAGTCTAGCCAAATATACCACCTTAAGGCTATAGAATCATTAAGAGAAAAATAAGCTCAACCTTATAAAACAATGCCTCACGCCATAGGGATAAAAAATGTGGTGTATATTAAGGCCTAATAGGTACACCACACTACCTCAATCAATGGGCTTTAACCCCATCCCCCATGACATTTCACAGATTATTTTCCTTGTCAAGCCCTTGGTCATAGGATCCGTTAAATTTCTTTCGGACCTTACATATTCCAAGGAAATAATACCTAATTTCAACAATTGTGTAACTGCACCATGTCTGATGTAAATATGTCTCTTTTTTCCGTTGTACACACTATTTTTGGCAATTCCAATTGTTGCTTGTGAGTCACAATAAAAAGAGATTGGTGAAGCTTGTCTTCCCCACAATGGCACATCCTCCAAAATATTTCTCAGCCACTCAGGTTCTTGCCCTGCCAACTCGAGAGCAATGAATTCTGATTCAATGGTAGAACGTACTAAACATGTCTCTTTGGAAGACTTCTATGAAATAGCAGTTGCACCCAAAGTAAACACATAGCCACTGGTGGAGCTAGCATCATCATTATGAGCTACCTAATTTGCATCACAAAAACCTTCTAAAACAGCAAAAAATTTATTAAAATGCAAACACCAATTCATAGTACCTCTCAAATACCTTAGCAAGTGATGAAGAGCAATCCAGTGTTCACTACCTGGACTATGAGTATATCTACTCAATCTAATAACAACATAAGCTATATCATGCCGAGTATAGTTCATGAGAAACATTACACTCCCAATTATTTTAGCATATTCAGTTTGAGAAACACTAGATTCTTTATTCTTCCTCAAGTGTATGCTAGGATCATAAGGAGTTCTCACTAGAACTACATCAAAAAAATCAAACTTTTTCAACATCTTTTCAATGTAATGAGACTGACACAAAGAGAAACCATTAGCAGTTCTTTGTTATTTTAACTCCCAAAATCACATCTACTTCACCAAGGTCTTTCATTTCAAATTTAGAAGACAAAAAGTTCTTGGTCTCATTAATAACATTCACATTAGGACCAAATATTAACATGTCATCTACATATAAACATATAATCACACAACGTGAACCTATCATCTTAGAATAAACATGTATCAGATGAATTTACAACAAAGTCATTATCCATTAATGTGATATTAAAATTTTCATACCACTGCTTAGATGCCTGTTTTAGTCCATACAAAGACTTTCTCAATTTGCATATTTTATCTTCTTGTCCTGGAATCACAAACCATTCAGGCTAAGTCGTATAGATCTCTTCCTCTAAATCACCATTTAGAAATGTTGTTTGGACATCCATTTGATGTACCACTAAATCATGAATAGAGGCTAAAGAAATAAGAGTCCTAATAGTCGCTATTTAAGTCACGGGAGAATATGTATCAAAGTAATCAACACCTTTCTTTTGGTTAAAACCCCTAATCACAAGTCTAGCCTTATATTTATCAATTGTACCATCAGGTCTCAATTTTTTCTTAAATATCCACTTGCTACTTATAGGTTTACAACCTTTAGGAAAATCATACAAGTCCCAAGTGTGATTAGAAACTATAGAGTCTAATTCACTTTTAATAGCCTCTTTCTAAAATATAACATATATTGATCTCATTGCTTCATCATAAGTCTTAAGGTCTTCTTCTATTAAATAGATAAACATTAATTTATCATTTAAAACATTTATATCAAAATTTTCAGTTAAGAAAGTAGTGATAAAATCAGGACCAAAACTAGTCTCAACTCTACGTTTTTTACTCCTTCTAAGTTCATTTTCGTGCTCATTAGAAATAACATTAGAAGAAGGTACAAAAAGAGAATCAGTAGATATAGATGTAGAAGCACTATTTTGCACAACACTCAGGACATTATTTTTCAAAGGAAAAACATGCTCAAATTTTTTTGCATATCTAGATTCACAAATAGAATGATCACTTACATAAATATATATGCAACACTATTTTGAGCATAACCAATAAAGACAGTATCAAAAGTCTTAGAACCAATATTTACTCATTTAAAATCAGGTAGACCGACCTTAGCCAAACACCATCATACTTTCAGAAATTTCAAGTTAGGGGTAAACCCTTTCCACAACTCATATGAGGTCTTGTCTAGATTTTTGTGAGGGACTCTATTAAGAATATAGCATGCAGACAAGACTGGTTCTTCCTACATATTATCAGATAGACCAGAGCTTATAAACATAGAATTCATCATTTCCTTAAGAGTTCTATTTTTCCGTTCGGCTACACCATTTTGTCGGGGAGTATAGGGAACACTAACCTCATGAATAATACCATTTTTCTCACAAAAATTCTCTAGAGTTTTAGTACTATATTCATCGCCCCTATCAGATCTAAATCTCTTGATTTTTCAGTCTAATTGACTTTCCACTTCTGCTTTGAACTTCAAAAATATGCTTTCAGCCTTATCTTTAGACTTAAGAAGATATACCTTAGTGTATCTATAAAAGTAATCAACAAAAGTAATGTAATATTTTTTTCCACCTTTACTAACAGTGTACTTGAAATCTGCTAAATCATAATGTATTAGTTCAAGTAATTCGGTATTTCTACTAATAACAGATTTGAAAGGTTTCTTAGCATGTGTTGCTTCTACACACACATGACATTTAGAAAACTCATCAGTTTTTGTCATAAGAATTTCATTTTTATAAGTCTTTTAATAAAATAATTATTAACATGACCTAGTCTACCATGCCACAAATTAATAGACTCAACAATAAAAGCAGAATTTGAAATATTTGCATTATTGACAATCTCTTGAACAATGTTCAGTACAAATAAGCATCCACTAAGATATCCCTTCCCAACAAAGTCTCCTCCACGAAAAATAATTATTTTATAAACTTCAAAAATAAGTTTAATGCCTACTTTGTTGAGAAGTGCTCCGGAAATTAAGTTTCTATTGAGGGAGGGAACGTACAAAACATTGTTCAAGGATAATGTTTTTCCTTAAGTTAATTTAAGTAAAACTTTTCTTTTACCCATAACTCCAGCAATAGTGGAGTTACCCATGTATAAAAAACTCTCAATCAGTGGACTTCTCAAAGTCATGGAATAAATTCTTATTGGCACAAAAATGCCTTGAAGCGCCTGTGTCTAGCACCCAGTCAGTTTTGTAGCCACCAGATTTGTCTCAACGACTACAACAACAATCACTTCATTACCCTCAGCAAGATGAGCTTGGACATCACTTTTTCCTTCCTGCTTTGTGTCCTGCCCGTTTCTTTGAAAGCACTTGGCAGCCTTATGACCAAGTTTTCCACATACAAAATAAAGGCCCTTAGATTTTTGAATTTGACTCTTCGACTTGTTAAATTGATTTTTCTTCTTCATATGTTCCTTTTCCAAGACTTTCTTATGTTTTCCTTTGAACCTATCTTCCACAACAATACCAGAAGATTCAACAAGATCAGCTTTAGAAGAATTAAGAGAAAGTGTTTAGATCTTATCTTTGAGACGGTTCGCCTCTTCAGTCCTCATATGACTAATAAGTTCTTTGGGAGTTAAAAAAAAATTTCTTATGTTTCAATTGATTTCTATAATCACTCCAAGATGGCGGGAATTTTTCTAGTAGAACATTAGCCTGAAAAATCTCACACATCTTCATGTCCTCGTTGAGAACATCAGCAGTGAAGTTTTCATATTCATGAACTTGTTCCATTATTAGTTTATTATCAACCATTTGTAATTTAATCCACATATCGAAAACATATTTTTCTTTCTTACATCATCAACATCATATTTCTTTACCAAACTATCCTATATTTCTTTAGCAGATTTATAGGTAACAAATAAATCAAATAAAGGATTAGTCATATCATTTAGCAAATTTTCTCTCATAGTTTTTTTATCCTTTTTAAACTTCTTTTTAGCAAAATCATCAACAACCATAACATTGCTAGAATCAGTAGTAATATTAGAACCATTCATAGAAGGTTCGTTAATGTCACGCCCCGAAGCTACCCCCAGGGTATGGACATGGGACCTAGGATCGCGAGTGACCTCAAGCTAACCCTGCTGGCATATCATAAGTATACTTAAAGATTTTCAACATAAAACTTATAGTGTGCGGAAGCTAGAACCATATCATTAAATGAAATGATGGGGAATACACATTCTAAGTCTGAATATATATAACTGGGTTTAATGACAACTGAAGAATCAAACTCAAACTAAAATTGAATCTAAACTATGTCTGAATAAAAGCCTCTACTGACTTGGGAAGCTGAGATAAGTCCCCAGCTAACTCTAGCAAAACTGAAACTAGAAGACTGAAAATGGAAAGATAACATGTCACTCATCCTCGAAGAATGGGGACTCACCACTGATGCTACTAAACTGGAGAACGAGAACCTATTTATGCGTGATCTAAATGTTGAGGACCTGAACCTATATCACGAGAAGATGTAGCGCAGAGTATGCGTCAGTACTTGAAAGGTACAGAACATGCATGATAGAATAAAGCTGAACAAAAACATATAACTGAAACAAGCGATAAGGCAATGATAAACTATGAATATGATAAATATGCTAAACATGCTGGATATGAACTAACTGAAGGTAGTGACCAAGTTTATAACATACTGAAACTGAAGACTGGACTGTAACTGCTAACCTGGTCAATACACTAGAATTTGTTTATGAGGGCTACTAACAACCGACATAAAACAACATGAGCTAACTGTGGAGTCTGATGTATACGCCTCATCAAGAGGACCACCCTACCAAAGGTATAGAGGCATGACTAATGTGATCACTAAGTATAATGCCCACATAGGGTACTTACCTACAAGGGCACGTAGTTCTGGGACTATGAGGGTGACTGACCCTAGTCAACCTCAGTATTAAGCCTACTCCTAATAGAATGTATAAAATATAATATAATTGAAATAAATTGGATAGCTCAAGATTCTGACATCCTAACAAAAATGCAACATTGTAATACTAATAATGAGACATTCAATATCTGAGTCATGTATATCTATTTAAATTGTCCTAGCAAATGTAATCCATGAACTAAACGAATCTACACAACTAAGGTTATGAATTTCATTCAAGAAACTAAGTAGAATTGTTACGAAACTATGATAATCTGATTTGGAGCATTCTAACAGCTAAATCACAATAATTTCTAACACTCAAGAAACCCTAGGTCTAGATAATATCAAGGGAATCAAGATTCTGACTGAAATCTAGGGACCTAATGGGTGAAAGGAACCCACTAGTGAAATCCCACATACCTGGTGACAAACTCCACGGAGAAATCTTTTGATTTTGAGGTTGGAATAGATGGAACCTTGTTGCATTCTTGGACTAGGGTTATTCGACTCTTTCTCCTTCTTTTCGTTCAACTTCGATGAAATTTTGGAGAAAGAATTGACTTGGGTAAGTTCTAATTAAGTTACTAGGCTAAAACTGACCAAAACCACGTAGTTTAGGGGTCCAACGCATAGGAAAAATACCAAACGACCCCAGACTTAAAAATCGTCGAGGTCACCGACGGACCAGACCAACAGACCGTGGATGGAATGACGGTCCGTTCTGGTCGGTCGTCGTTCGGCGACTGGGAGTTGGATCTGGGGGTCCTGATCCACGGACCAGGACCACAGCCCATGGTCTGACGTACGGTCTGTGGGTCCGGCCGTGGGTCGACCCTTAGACAAATTTTTTGGACTGTTTCTTGGGAGGGCTGCAGGTGGCCATCCACGGACCCCACCTACGATATATGGGTCACCCTATGGTCCATGGGTGGTGCCCGTCGCTGGCACCTGTAACTTCTGATTTCTGCAATCTCGTCAGTCTAGGATACAGGGTGTTACAGTTATATAAAACATAATCAATTTCTAATTGTTCAAAGAAAATTAAAAGTTTTGTGACCAACGTTTAAAATTGTTTCCATCCAAAGGCTCAAGTTTTGATAAATTTGAAAAAAAATTGTTCAAAGAAATAGCCATTTATCAATATTGTATGTCAGTAAAATCGTTTTCAAATTGTTGGCAAAAATACTACAATATTGATATTGGATTGGAATTATAAAGTAGTGAATAACTTAGTACAAACACTGTGTCGTGGCAAGCCATTGCCTTGAAAGAGATTTTGGTTCGACTCCGGTGCAAATCGTAGTAGCCAGTCGCTCCCCAAGGTTTCACAGTTACTCTCAAATACGTACATTTGTGGCTGAACGTTTGGAGGTTTCCCAAAACCAATTGTCCAAAAAATATTCTAAGAATAAAAAGAAAGAAGGAAAATGTTTTCTTTTCTTTTGTTGGTTGTGTATTCATGTTCACAAAAGGCCATGCTTATATAGGATTTGCAAAAGAGGAGTTTCAAAGTGAAGAGTTAATTTGTATAACGTATTGTGAATGTTAATGGCATTAAAGGCCATTACATCACATTCTACAGAAACTCTCCCTTTTGTTTTGGAATGGAAATGTTATTCTCTTTGTAACGTATTTTACAAAGAACGAAAATGTTATTCTTTGCATTACACAAAATGAATAAAGGTGTAATTAATTTTACATGAACAAATAAATATGAATTGAAATAGTAAAAACTAATTGGAAAGCTCAACATTTTTTTAAACCATTCTCTAAAAGCTGCCACCTTTTTACTCTCTAGGTGAGTTGAAACTTGTGATTATCCTTAACCAAGTTGCTCTTTTCATCATTTAATACATTTATCACGTGGTTGCGTGTGTGCTATTTCTGTACAGATAATATAGAAGAGCCAACAAGTAAAACAAATTTTCAAGACACCAGAAAGACATAATATTTGTTTGATTTAGAGAAAATAGTCAAATGACCTCTTAATCTATTGTCAGATTTCAATTACACATTTAGACTTTAAGGGAGTTCTACTATACCCTAAACAATTTAAAAATGAAATTAATTACACCCTAAAATGTCATTATCAGTTATGTGACTTGTGATGAAATACACGCGCTTGACACATGTATTTCACCTGTTAATAATTTCTCAAAGAAATGTTTTTCTCCTCTTTCCTCTCCTATTTTTCCTCAATCATTTCTTCAACCCTAACAACAATAAAACATCATTTTGACCTCAATAATAAAATTAAGGTCTTATTTATTCTATTTTAAAGTAGTTCAGGGTCCTAATAGAACTCTCATAGAGTATAGATGTGTAGTTGGAAATTCGATAATAGATTAGGGGTTCATTTGACTATATCTTCTTTGATTTAATAAATTTAAATCTTGTAAAATGTTGGAAGCTTATATGGTAATAAAGACATCATTAAAAGTAGGCATGCATAGGAATTGTAGGAAAATACGAGAAGGAATTTTTTGGTTACTTTATTCCTCACTCTTTTATTAAAAGAAAAATTACCTAACTAAACATACATTACTATCATATATACTATATTTACCTCTAGTTTGAAATAATTACACATACTACTACTTTTAATATTTATACCATATATTTTAAAATATTTAATCAGATACAAAAATTTCTTAAATGTGATATTGAATAATTATCTTAAATTTAAACTCTTAAATTAATGGTCCATTAATATGTCAAAATCTTTTCTACTACATCCATCGTTTCTCCCCCACCCCACGTCACCAGCTCTCTTTCTTCCTTCATCCTTGTCACGATAAAAAAAAATAGACGGGATGACACTTGTCTATTCCCACTTAGACAAGTCAGCCTCAACCCAACAAAAATGAAAGAAATGCAGAAGTAAGAACAAGTTAAGAGTGGAAAACTTTTTCATTTTGTTAAATCCCCCAAAATTTGGTTGTCACATGTACAAGCAACTAATACATAAGGAGCATAATTGAAATAATTACAAGTCACAACCTTTGTTTCTCAAATAGAACAAAGCATAGAGAAAACGGAAAGAGGGTCCGCTGGGATGACAAGCAGCTACCTCTCAAGTCCTTCAACAAGCCACGGAAAGTGAGTAGAAGAGCAATCATGTACCCCGGGCTCAAAACCTACACAAGTGTAGAAGCAAGAGGGAGTACCAACAACACGGTACCCAACAAGCAACCTAATAAACACGACATCTAGCTAGAAATTGAATACCCCTTACACTCCAACCTAACCTACTCAAACTATGACATGCACAGAGATCAGTCCAACCTAATAGTTCTACAATACACGACTCATTCAATAGTCACAATTCAACAACCAAATGAATCAAGTAAGTCAATCTCAATGTCAAGTAGATCAATCACATGTAAATTGTGTATCAATCACAAATAACATGTAAGTCATACATAAGCATCAAAATGCATCAAATCACCACAATTAATCTCTCACCAAAATTATTTCCCATCGGCACAATATCACTTGCCGAAACCATTCTCCATCGACTTTGTATCAAATCACTAGCCGGAAATTACCTCGGTATCACAAACACTTGCCGAAAATGACCTCATCATAATAAACACTCACCGAAAATAACCTCAGCATCATAACCATCACATGTCTCATCATGGTGTCCACCAATCAATGCACACAAGCAATATCACACCACATGGAAGAGACAACAATTCATGCAATTCAAGTCGGCATTCATGTTATCAAACATTTCATCAATGTATCAATAAGGATCAAAACAAGGCAATTCAAATCATCATGATCATCACAAAGCCTTTTCATTTCAACCCCTTTTATTCATTAAGATTTATCAAGTGGACAATTATTCCTTCACTTCATCCCATTACTCCCAACACACAAACAACAAAAGGAATACGTGAATTCTACTAGAATACAAGTTTCAAGATATCACTTGCCTTAAATCAATCAATTGATCACTCCAAGAGCTAATTCTTCCCCTTCTAAATCACTTTCGAAGTCACACAATCTATATAAATCAAATATTCACAATAAATTTCTAAAAACCACAATACCCACATCAATTCTTTGAAATATGGGTCAATCAACACAAAATTCAATTCCAAAAATAAGGTTTGAATCCAAAATTTAATACTCAAAAGTGTTACTCAAGTCCTTAGGAACTTATTGGTGAAAACCATTTTGAAAAAGGTCTTAAATCAGTTCACAATCACCATTTTACCAAGTTATTGGGTATTAAAGATAACCCCAAATTTCTCATTTCAAAAGCTTGATTTGAACACTTTAATTATAAATAATGGGTAATATAAGATTTAGAGTTGAGAATCGTTACCCAAAAGTTTTTCCTCGAAAACCTTATTCAAATCGCCACCCAAAGCTCCCAAAACTCAAAAATGGTGAAATAGGATTGAAACCCCAATTTAGAAAAACATTCTTATCAGGTCTCATTTGCTCATCGCGATCGTGACCTAGAGTCACACGATCGCGATGAGTAAGACAATCAACTCATTAAAGTTGACCATAGAGATCGTGGCAAGACCCACGTGATCATGATGCACCCCAAAGTGATGCTACATGATCGCGATGAGGGAACCTCATGATCGCGATGAAGGAACCTCATGATCGCGACGACCAAAATGGCCATGCACCAGAACCAAAAACCAACCAAACTTAAAATCATTGAAGAACCCTCGGGATTCGTTCGAAACCCCGTATACACAAACCACATAAGCAAATCAATTATCTTCGACATTCTGAAATCAATGAAACTGTCAAAATATGAATCCGAGGTCTTCTTAGCTCGACATCCATGAAAACCACAAGAAACTAACTCAATGCCTAAAAAGGTTAAAACAAGCTCGGGATCTCACAAAAATCAACCAAGACCTCACTTAGGCCTAAAATCATCCCCGAACCCAACGAGACTCTCGTAATGCCGATCCGAGCACTCGAACCCCAAATGTTGACCAAAGTCAACCGAAAGACCAAATTTCCATAATTTCACAAAATTTGAATCTCAAAAATAAAACATCACACCTAATTTGGGACGGAGAAAGTACTTAATCTTTTTATGAATGATTTTTTTTTGTGAAGCCTAACCCTTTAAGATCAACTATAACCTTCAAAACTTGAGGATAATTAAACTTCTCCTCCTTCTTTGTTTATTTAAAATGTTTATGTTTAAGGAGAAAAATACACACATTTTATGATAACAATACAATAAATACGAATTTATTATAATAACCCAACAAAGATGAATTTTATGATAAATAACCCAAAAAGACAAATTTTATTGAGCTTTCTCCACCATATCAAACTAGCTCAAAAGATATTATTTTTAAAAAAAAATTATCTATGTGTCTAGTAAATGCCCAAAACTGCTTATAAAGTTAAAAAATTCATCAAGAGTCATAATTTTTCACCTAATTTATGGTGTGTGTTTTTTCATTTTTTTGGTTGAAATTTTTATGCTTTTTATTGATTAGGAAAGTTGAAATAAACACAAAACATCACTTATTTGAGCCTACTGTCCAAATCTAATAACTTTACTAAATAGATAAAAGGTCACCCAACTCGGACCAAACCATTTCCCTATATAAACAAAAAAACAAGAAAACCTAACCATCTAAGACATCTTCCTTAAGATTAGGTTTCCTAATTTGACGCTACTTCCTCTTCATCTCTCCAAGAAACTTCCATATCTAAAAAGTGTTTCTCCTATGATCAAACATTACCTTTCGTCTCCTTATGTTTTGGGTGATTAATGTTCTTATTATCTTCCTCTTAAGAACATTGATTACCCACATCATGAGGAGACGGAGGGCCTGTTCTACCAAAAGAGAAACATTTTTCAGATGTGGATTAACTTTGCTTGTCAGGATTACTCTTATTTATATGTTGCCACACATTAAAAGTGACATAAGAATCTCTCCTATAAATTGTCATCATTTAGCTGACTATTGATAGCTTGTGGCCTTGTTGATACTCTTAAGGACTTTGTAATTACTTGCTTAACATTTCATATTGACTTTAACAATATAACAATTAGTTTGGTGTAAAAACTATGTGATTGCTATATAGCTTGCCTATGAGCCTTTGATGTATCTGGATATGATATTTGTAAGGTTTATGTCGAGAATATGTAATTACTTTTTGCTTAACCTCTGACTCCCTATTTGAGTATTTACATACTTATGATATCAGTGTCAGCTATGTATAAATTCACACTACTAAAAAATAATGGATACCAACCTAAAAATTACTGACTTCAAATGGAAGTCAGTAATTTTCGACCTCCGAAGGTCAATATTGTTAAAAAAGAATAAAAAATTAAAAAATTCTTTAGAAAACTGATTACAAGGAGTCGATTTATGTGCAAGAAAAAGCGGGAAAACCAAATACCGACCTCTGAAGGTTGGAATTCTTATCAGAAAAAAGCTAATTACAATAAAAACCGGCCTCTTGATGTCGGTATTAAATGAATAAATAAATAACAATATATTGTTTTTTCTCAATTAAATATTAAAAACAAAATCGAGAATTATTTTAAATTAATTTTATTTAAAACGTCTTCTGGAGAACGGTTTTGTGTAAACAAAACAAAAAAAAACCGTATATTACCGACTTTCGGAAGTCGGTAAAATTAAATAGTATGTAAGTAAATTAATTTTCATTAAAATATTTATATAGTGACTTCCAAAATATTAATAAATTAATATTTTCAATTGACTTGAAATAAATCGTTCTCTGAATGACAGTTTTATATAAGTTAAAAATAAATTAATATAAAATACCGACTTCCCGATGTCAGCATCATTTAATTAATATGATTACTTTTTATTTATCTTACTATTTAATGTGATAACGACCTCATGAGGTCGGTATTTTTTATTTAATCTAATTACTTTTAATAAAAGTGACATCCGGAGGTCGGTTTGTTTAAAATATTCCTATTAATTATAATTTTTCTATTGTGCATAATACTAAATTTTCATTTTACACCTACAATTAATTGTTTTAAAAAGTGTAATAATTTTGTATACTTTTTATAAATAAAAACTTATAATTCGTGGAATAAACAAAAAAAATCAATAATCCATATTTAGAGTACGAAACTATGTCGATATGAATTAGGATATAATAATACTTTTATTTTCTAGAGTAATGAACAAATTCTATCAGTCTGCCATCAAATCATGAACTTAATATCTTATGTAATGATGTAGATGTGAAGAGCTAACATAATCCATCCGAGTATGAAATGCGAGATGATACTCATAGAAATGTCATGATAATAGTTAATTAAATTTTATATTTATAATTAATTGTTTAATTATTTGTACGTATAACCTTCAATGTCTCATCTCATTTTATGAAATAGAC
This sequence comes from Solanum paucissectum, assembly GCA_029582445.1. Classification (NCBI taxonomy): domain Eukaryota; kingdom Viridiplantae; phylum Streptophyta; class Magnoliopsida; order Solanales; family Solanaceae; genus Solanum; species Solanum paucissectum. The sequence goes on from JAJONZ010017896.1 coordinate 20,372, forward strand.
AATAGAACATCGTAAAGTATTGTACAAAGCAAGTTCTATCAAGATTATTACGTTCGATCTTGAATGGATGTCAAGTGTAGTGATCATATCGTAGAAAATGACATGTAAAGGATAATTCATCGGAGTATGAAATACGTTGATTATATACTCCTCGAGTAGTTTAACAAATCAAGTCTTATATATTAGTGGTTCAAATATGAAATACATTATCAATTAAAGAAATACCGATGATCAATTCAAGGAGATTTATATATTAAATTTGATATTGATAAACTTCTGTTGATCGATAAAATTAAATTTATATAATTAAGAGGTATATAATTTAAATTTATAAAATTAAATTGATCAATAAAATTAAATTTATAAAATTAAACTTATGTTGATGTGTAGTTAAATTAAATTTATATATATATGTGTGTGTGTGTGTATGTAATTTTAATTAATAAAATTGACCTCAAGAGGTGAGTTTATATTAAAATAAATTAATAAATATCGACCTTAAGAGGTCGGTAGATTTAAATTATTATTTTATTTAAATAATATCAACTTCACGATGTCTGTATTTATTAAATATTTTTAAATATACATAATTATTTTAAAAGATACCGACATCCCGTGGACAATAAATTAACACTTTTTTTTAAAAAAAAAGAATGATAATCTCAAAATCCTAAGTCATCTCTCTCACGCCCACCCATCCCCGACCCACCCTCGACCGGCGCCCACCCCCACCCATCCCCGACCGGCGCTGCCTCGATCAGCAACAGCAGTAGGTCGCGCCACCATACCGACTGACGCCGCCTCGATCAGCAACAGCAGGAGGTCGCGCCACCATCCTCGGTCGGCGCCACCTCGATCAGCAGCAGCAGGTCGTAGCGCTGCCTCGATATGCTACCCATTTTGTTGTTGGGGCAGGTTATGTAAAAGTAGCATCTGGTACAAGGTTAGTATATATTTTTATGCAAGTCCTTGTATTTGTCTATCCATTGATTTGGATCGTTTTAATCTTTTCATTGTGAGAGGTACCTATGAATTAATTGTTGTTTCTTGCAACTCATTCATTTAGTAGGAAATTAGCTGAGCACATTGTTTCTAACACCTTGAATCTTGACTAGATTTTGTATTGTTGCTGATGTGAGATGATAAAGAATCTAAATTTATTTTTCTACAGAATTATTTTCACAAGTTCACATAAGTTGCTTGTTAATTTAACAAATTCAAATTGCAAAGCACATCTAAAAATTGAATTCAATTATTCTCCCTTACTTTTGATTAATTAGAGAAGGATTATTTTGGTTTTATATTATTTACAACAGATCTAATAAGTTTTTTCCCCATTATAGCCTTCTTTGTTTCCGTGTATATAGAGCAGTATATCATGTGTATTGTATAAAGTTTATAATCCCTCATTTAGTTTGGATCAATATTGTTCTTTCAAAATTGTTAGTGAACCTTTTGGTAATGTGTCATGATCCTAGATCAATATGCATTGTGTAACGACCTGTTCCCGTCATTATGGAAAAGCCAATGGGAAAGAATTGGGCCAGAAAAACTTTTGGGTGGTGACTTGGAAATTTCTAGCCTAGTCCAGATTTGGATGAAATCTGAGTCAGGTGAGGTCTAGGGAAATCAAGTAATGAATGAGGGATTTAATAATGAATTTGATAAAATGAGTGGATAGCCAAGACATTAAGTAGACTGTACGTCTTTACGAAATCAAATTCAGGCAAGTAGAACTCTCGAAACTGATCTTAACGTGAATGGGTAGTTTTTGAACGACAAGGGTTGAACGTGTGTTGTGAAATGGGAGTTTGGAACTCAAATTCCAACCCGCTGTCTCCGTGCAAGCCGCCAGGGCGGGGCCGCTGTGGCGAGATGGGATCCACCGTAGCGGGACAGTCGCGACTTAAATTGGGTAAAAAATCCCAAAAATGTTATTTTCTGCAAAATTTTGTTCTTGAGAGCTAAGAGACGAACCATGGAAAGTTTTTGACAGTTTTCCACCTCTTCTAGCGCTAAAGGTAAAGTTTCTACTCCCCTAATCTATTTTTTTATCTGTAGAACTTAGATTCTTGTGAAATTAGGCAGGTTTTTTACCTGAAACTAATGGTGGGAAAAGACCTAATTGAACCTTAGGATATTGGGTTTGACCATGGATAGATAGATTGATTATTTTCTAGGTAAATTAGGCCTTGTTCATTGAGTCTTGCGTTAATCGATTGTTTTTAGACCAAGAACAAGCGGAAAGAATATGGAAAGGGAAGGCTCAAGTGTCTTAGGAGGATTCAAGCTTAGTTTCGAGGTAGGTGATGGTTTGATTTCATGTCTGTGTGATATAAGTCGGTAATTGCTTCATTGTAATGCTTGCATATGAATGAGGCACTGTAGATCAAACCTAATTAAAATAAGTATGAATGAACAATTGCATGCCATGAACCTAATACTTGATTGTATAATAATGAGTATGTTCATTATGGGTGTGATTGTGATTGTGATTGTGGTTGTGCTGATTGGATCGGGTGTCACGTTCCGACATATATATTAGATCGGGTGTCACGTTCCGACACATATATTGGATCAGGTGTCGCATTCCGACACACTAACAGTTTGGGTGTGGGTTCCATGAGAGGACCATTGTACTATCGTATCTACTTGTTATTGAGAATGTGGAATTGTACATTGCTCCTGAAATGATAACTGATTTGTAAATTCTGTATATGTCTATTTACTGTGTTGTGGTTGCTTGTATATGTTTCGCTTACTGGAATAGCCGCGTAATCCTACCAGTACATTGAGGTTGTGCACTGATACTGCACTTACTCATTCTTTGTTGAGTACAGGGGATCTTCAGGAGGCTACTGATAGACCTCAGCTAGGAGATAACTGATTGAGACCGGATTCGAGGTTGAGCTAGTTCTTTTAGGCTGCCAAGGATCCTTCATTTTTGTTTAGTCCACTCTCTTCCAACTCAGACTAGTGTTAGATATTTCTTATGTTTGGTTGAGGTTGTACCCCTTTTTCTTAAACTTGTTGAATTAGAGTTTTGGTACAATGACTTTCAGTTCTAGGGGTTAACTTCCGCAATAGTTGTTAATTGTTTTGTTGAACTTCCAGAGTTTATGGGAACTCCGTATTTCTTTAGTCATTTAAACCTGCTTTCGTATCTTTAAATTCTTAGTTTTTTATTAAAGTTGCTTAGTATGGTTGTAGTAATGGTTTCCCACCGAAGGGTTAGTGTGGTTGCCAATCACGACGGTCTGGGTCGTGATAAAGTTGGTATCATAGCCCTAGGTTTGTTGATCTCGTTGTACCAAAATGAGTCAAGTTGAGTCTTATGGAACGGTACGGAGACGTCTGTACTTTTCTTCGAGAGGCTACAGGACTTTCAGAAATATCTTTGTTTCTACTCCTTTCGTGCTAAGACTTGATTCCAATTGGTATCTAATCTTCTTTCCTCTTCTGTCCGTAGATGGTTAACACATGTTTCAACTGCGTCAGGCCCGTATACCATGTCAATGATCCAGCACATGAGTTCACAACAGGATGTCGCGGTCGAGGCAGGGGTAGAGGAAGAGGAAGGGGCAGAGGCCGAGGAAGGGGCAGAGGCCGAGGAAGGGTAGCACCCACTAGAGGTGGAGCTCCAATTTAGAATGCGCCCAGATATGACGCCCCTCATGCACACCACAAAGAGGTAGAAGAGAATGTGGAGATCGAGGATGAGGAGGAGGTTGGACAAGAGCGGGATGCACAAGCAGAGGCTACATGTATTCTTCCCTTAGACCTAGTGTTAGCTCAACAGATTATGACTTTTCTGAAGGGATTGGTCGATCCTGGAGTTCTTCCCACAGCGTAAGCAACTCAAACTCCAGTCAACCCCCCCCCCCCTTCATTGTTGTTGTTGTTCCTAAGGTGGGTGGAGCAGTAGGCAATGATGCCTTTTTCCGTCCCCTGTTGGGTCCTGTGATGACTGGTAATGAACATGAGATCCTGACTAAGTTTCTAAAGCTAAAGCCATCGTTGTTCCATGGTTCTGAGAGTGAGGACACCTATGAGTTTATTTTGGATTGATATGAGAGACTTCACAAATTAGGTATTGTACACCAGCATGGGGTAGAGTTTGTGACCTTCCATCTTCAGGGTGAGGCTAAGCATTGGTGGAGGACATATGTGGAATACAGATTGTCAGTTTTACCCCCATTCACTTGGACACTGTTTCATGCTTTGTTTCTAGAAAAATATATGCCCCGAACTTTAAGAGATCGTAAGAAGGATGAGTTCATGGCTTTGGAGTAGGGTGCTATGACTATAGCTACTTAAAAGGCAAAGTTTCATGCCTTGTCAAGATATGCTACACAATTGGTAACTACGGATGAGGAGAGGAATCGTCTATTTTTCAAAGATTGAACCCCGAATTAGAGGTATTGTATGTCCACATGACTTCTACAGGCAAAAGTTTTAATGAGGTGACAGACTTCGTGAAGAAAGTAGAGGGAGTTCGACGTGATGGGCAGGCCAAAGCTCTGGCTAAGAATCCCAAGAGCACATGTAACTTTCATGGTTCCTACTCCAGAGGTTCAGGTAGGCCGACACTTGCAGCCCGGCAAATTCAGTCAACCTTTCCCATTTTTACAAGTGGTTACTCAAGAACTCCACACCAGAATTTTATCCAGGATAGCCAGGGAGTCGCGCCTTCGGCTAGCGGCAGGTAGTCTATTGATCATAGTTGCTATAATTGTGGAGAACCTGGTCATATGAGGAGAGATTGTCCCCATCCATGCATGTTTAACCTCGCCCAGTAGCAGACTAGAGCAGTGGTACCCGCGGGCAATAGTAATAATGGCAGAGGACGTCCACAAGGTGGGTGAGAAGTGAATTAGTGAGGTTGCTGAGGTCGGGGTAATGGTAATGCAGGAAGAAGGAGCAGCACAACCAGGAAATAAGGTTGTCTGTTAAGATGACGAGGCTTAATTTTATGCCTTTTCTTGAAAGACCAAGGCGGAGACATCTGATACATGTACTATTCTTGTTTGTGATCGGATGACTAATGTGTTGTTTGATCTGGGTTCTAATTTTTCATACGTGTCAGTTCAGTTTGTCTTGGGATTTGATGCGGTTTGTGATGTACTTGATGCCCCCATCCATGTTTCTACCCAGTTAGAGAGTATGTCATAATGACCATGTATAACGTGCTTGTTCTGTTATGTTTATGGGGTTCCAAACCTGGGGTGATTTGGTTATTTTGAATATGACTGACTTTGATATAATATTAGGCATGACTTGGTTATCCCCCTATTATGTTATGCTTAATTGTAATACTAAGTCTGTGACTCTAGAGATCCCGGGTAGGGAAAAGCTAGAATGGGAACGCGTGTACAAGCCTAAGCCAGCTAAGGTTATATCTTCCATTCGGGCTAGGAAACTGGTGGGGCATGGGTGTTTGGCATATTTGGATCATATTCGGAATGTTGAGGCTGAGTCTCCCTCTATTGAGTCTATTTTTTTTCGTGTCTAAATTTAGAGAAGTGTTTCCTACCGATTTGCATAGTATGCCTCCGGATAGAGATATAGATTTCTGCATTGACTTGGAACCTGGTACTTGCCTCATGTCCACTCCTCCTTATCGAATCACTCTGGTTATTTAAGAGAGCTTAAAGCTCAAATCCAGGATCTTCTAGATAAAGTTTTCATCCGTTCTAGTTGTAACATCTCGCTATTTGAAAGAACTAGGAAGAGTTAGAATTGGAAATAGTTGTTTATGAAAAGAATGAAAAAATCTGGAAAATTTGTTAAGTTATGTTAAGTTTGAATTTTTGGTCAACTTCAAACGACCATAAATCCTAGCTCATTATGAGTTAGGCGTGTTTCCAGATATCGTAGGAAAGATCTTAGAATACTCTTTCCAACGCCGTTGAGTTTGCACAATTTCGAGTACGTATGAGCGAGATATGCCCATTTGAAGTTAGGTTGTTCAATTAAGAAAGTCTAAACAGGATTTTGGAACGGTATTTTAGTCTTTTCCTTTCCCTATTATTTTAATCCATTTTTAGAAGTTTAATTGGGGTCAAATCATAATTTAGTCAGTTTACAAAATTGGAAATTTACGTTAAGACTTGGAGAAAGGAGAAAAGAAGAGAAAGAAGGAGAAAGAAGGAGAAAATGCAAGATTCGTCAAGAACGCTCAAGTTTCATTGTGGATTTCGCCAAGGATTCAATCCTACGAGGTATGTGAGATCACATAGCGTTGGGTTAGTTCACCCACACGCCAATCATGATTCAATTCAGCAAAGTTATATTGATTTGAAATTAAATCATATGAGTTCATGATGAAATTTCATTTGAATTCTTGTGGGTTGAGTGTTGTTGAGGTTCTTAAGTTTGATTCATGTTTCTGGGTGTGCTTTCGAGTTGAATCTTGTATATATTGAGGTTAAAATCGATTCTAAGTGTTTAGGGAAAGAACTAAGTTGAAATAGAGGGTTTAGAGTTGAAAAACGAAGGAGAAAAATCAAAGTTTTCTGGGCAGGGGTCTGGGGCATCGCGCCAGCCAAAGCGCCCCACTTCAGTGTCTGAAGTTTGGGCTCTGAGGGGACGCACCATCCAGAGCGCCATAACTTCAGCTCTGAAGTTTGTGCTCTGGCACCCCGTGCTTCTCAGAGCGCCAAGGACGCTAGTCATTCCCATTTCTCCCCCATCTTTCCGTACTAGTTCCTTAGCAACGTACCTATGTTTTCTAGTTGATTCCAACACTCTAAGGTTCGTCTAAACATCATGAAATCATCCATATCATGAGATCATGAACCTTAAATCCATAATCTAATTCAAGGAAAGTTAAGATCAAAGTCAAGAGAAGTAAGAGTCAAGTCAAGAAAAGTTCTTAGAGTTTTCCAAATGTTTTAACTTTGTTTTAAGACTTAAAATTCAAGTTGAGTAAAGAGTAAAGAATAAAGGTTGAAATTCATTTCTTCAAAAGTATATGGGGACTATGTATTCCCAAAGAGTTTTTAAAAAATTCATATTTAAACAAGAGAAGGAAACCTTGATTTCCAAAGAGCCTTTGAGCTAATTTTCAGAAAAGAGTAAAAGCTTTCACAATTAAGTAAGAGAGGAAACTTTGATTTCCAAGATAGCCCTTGAGCTAAGTTTTTTAGCAATTATCTCAAATCACAGAAAGAAGTATGTTTTTAAACATAAGAGCTAGTATCATTTTTTGGAGTAGTATTGAGCACCGATATGGGGGAGAGTTCAGACAACTCATAGCCCCCATAAAACACATCCATCATGGGTAGAAAAGGGTCATACTTTTTAGATGATTCCTTAGTGCTTTTTAGCATAGACTAGTGGATCCACTTAGTAGTCAGGTTCTATACCCTCGGCAAGGTATATAACGGCCCTGGAAGCGTGAGGCAAAATGTTGTATCATCACAATAGCTCTTACGGGATGGTTGTCGATTAGAGAAACTCCCACAGAAGTAATTGTATTCTTATATACACAGTTTATTTGTATTTTTACATACATCTCAGAGTTATATTGTATCTTTGCATACACATAGAATTGACATCCATGTTTTAAAAGCTTTTCTTTATATTGCACTTGTTTTATACTGCTTTATATTGAAATGAGTTCAGAAAGTTGAGTTGAGTTAAGCCAGGTAAGTTCTCCAGTTCCTTTCAAGTTTATGTCTTGTTTTAGAATTCCCCTTGCATACTCGTACATTCAATGTACTGCTGTCATTTGACATGTATCTTTGTATTATGCAGACATAGGTAAGCAGGATCAGTATCCAGCGCATCGTTGATCAAGTAAGCACTCAAAGTCGTGTGGTGATTCTCCTTGCTTTCTGAAGGATCCGTTTTATTGCATTCAGTATCATTATTAGTTCGTTAGGATGTCGTGGGTCTTGTCCCGACATCTATCTCAGTTGTTTAAAGGCTTCATAGACAGTCAGATGTTAATTTTTTATTCTTTTCATTTTCATTATCTTATGTTGAGACTTGAGTTTGTCTTATTGGCTAGTTAAATGTTTACTTTATAACATTCTAAGTTTTGTTTGGGTTTATCTTGTTAAGTTAAGTCTTCCGCTGAGTAAGTTAGCCAGGCCAGGGTTCACTTGGGGACAACTATGGTTCTCTAGTGCCAGTCCCGCCCAGGGTGTAGGCTCGGGGAATGACACTAGTGCTTCCCCATGGGGTGCTTCTGTCTTGTTTGTTAAGAAAAATGATGGTAGTATGAAGATGCGCATAGACTATCGACAGTTCAATAGGGTCACCATTCGAAATAAGTACCCATTGCCTCGGATAGATGATATTTTTTACCAGTTGCAGGGTGCATCATTTTTATCTAAGATTGATCTAAGGTCTGGTTACCATCAGTTAAAGATTAGGCATGATGATGTACCAAAACCGGCATTTTAGACCCGTTATGGGCACTATGAGTTTCTAGTAATGTCGTTTTGGTTGACAAATGCGCTTGCAGCTTTCATGAATTTGATAAATAGTGTGTTCAAACCATTTCTGGATTCGTTTTTGATTTTTATTGATGGCATTTTGGACTATTCAAAGAATAAGGAAGAGCATGTCGACCATCTTCGTATTGTTTTGGGTGTCCTTAGAAGGCAAAAGTTGTATGCTAAATTCTCCAAGTGTGAGTTCTGGCTGACTTCAGTTGCCTTTTTGGGCCATGTAGTTTCAAGGGAAGGGGTAATGGTAGATCCCCAAAAGATTGAAGCAGTCAAGAATTGGGTTCGGCCTAGCTCTATGACAGAAATTAAGTGTTTTGTGGGGCTCACAGCTACTATCGTCAATTTGTAAAGAATTTTACTTCTATCACCACATTTGAAGAGGCTGACCAAAAAGGAGGTACCTTTCGAGTGCACTGAAAAATGTGAAGAGAGATTTCAAAAGCTTAAGACTCTTCTAACCACAACACCTATTTTGGCACTATCGTTGGAAGGTAAAGATTTCGTTGTTTATTGTGATGCTTCACAATCAGTCTTGGGTGTTGTGCTGATGCATGAGAAAAATGTCATAGCTTATGCATCACGGCAGCTGAAGGTGCATGAGAGAAATTACCCGACACACGATTTGGAGTTGGCAGCGAAAGTGTTTGCTCTCTAGATCTAGCGGCATTACCTTTATGGTGCCAAGTGTGAGGTGTTTACTAACCATCGTAGTCTTCAGCATGTATTCACTCAAAACCACCTAAATCTGAGACATTGAAGGTGGATGGAGTTACTCAAGGATTATGATGTCACTATCCAATATCATCCGGGTAAGGCTAACGTCGTGGATGACGCATTAAGTCGGAAGGCGGTGAGTATGGGTTGTCTAGCTTGCTTGGGTGTATCCAAGTGACCTTTGGCCAATGAGATTCAAACCTTGGAGTCTAAGTTCATGCGGTTGGGCATCTCAGAAAAAGGTGAGGTGTTAGCTAGCATTGAGGTTAGACCCACATTCATTGAGGAGATCAAGGCCAAACAGTTTGAGGATGAGAGTTTGAATGAGCTTAAAAAGAAGACAGCGTCTGGCAAGGCACAAGATATGACTCTTGATGCAGGGTTGTGCTCAGTTTTAAAGGAAGAAATTTGTGTTCCCCAAGTGGATGACTTGATTCAGAAAATGTTGACAAAATCCCATGGTTCACGATATTCCATTCATCAGGGTATGACCAATATGTACCGAGATTTGAAACGACTTTATTGGTGGCCTGGCATGAAGAAAGACATAGCGGAGTTTGTGGCTAAGTGCCAAAACTACCAACAAGTAAAGTATAAGCACCAAAGGCCGGTAGGTTTGCTTCAGCGAATGCCAATTCCGGAATGAAAGTGGGAAAGGATAGTTATGGATTTCGTGGTTGGTCTCCCTAAGACCTTGGGGAAGTTTGACTCCATTTGGGTAGTGGTTGACAGACTGACTAAGTCAGCCCACTTCATTCCAGTCAGAGTAGACTATAATGCGCAGCAGTTAGCTAAGGTACATGTGAAGAAGATAGTGAGGCTGCACGGAGTGCCCCTTTCTATCCTCTCGGACCGCGGTACGCAGTTTACGTCTAAGTTTTAGGGAAAATTACATGAGGAGTTAGGCTCTCAACTCACGTTTAGCATAGCCTTCCATCCACAAACGGACAGACAGTTAGAGAGAACTATTCAAGTGTTAGAGGAAATGTTGAGCGCATGTGTGATCGACTTTGGAGGGCATTGGGATAAGTTCCTACCTTTGTGTGAGTTCTCCTATAATAACAGTTACCACTCCAGCATTGACATGACACCGTTCGAGGCACTTTATGGGAGGGGATGTAGATCACCCATAGGATGGTTTGAGGTTGGAGATGTGAAACCTTTGGGGGTTGATTTGGTGATGGATGCTCATGATAAGATAAGAATCACCCAAGCTAAGATCCTAGCAGCCCAAAGTCGACAGAAGAAGTATGCAGACTGTTAGGTAAAAGACATGGAATTTCAGGCTGGTGAACAAGCTCTTCTTAAAGTGTCACCCATAAAAGGGGTGATGAGATTTAGCAAGAAGGGGAAACTTAGTCCTCGATACTTTGGACCATTTGAAATTCTTGATTGTGTAGGGCCAGTGGCTTATAGGTTAGCCTTACCTCCTAGCTTATATGGTGTTCATCCAGTGCTCATCCAGTGTTTCATGTTTCCATGTTGAAGAAGTATCATGGGGACGGGGATTACATCATAAAATGGGACTCAGTGTTTCTAGATAAGGACCTTCAATATGAGAAGGAACTAGCTGCAATTCTTGATCGCGATATCCGAAAGCTGAGGACCAAAGATATAAAGTCTCTAAAAGTTCAATGGAAGCATCATCCGATTGAGAAAGCTACTTGGGAAACCGAGAAGGACATGCGAGACAAGTATCTCCAGTTGTTCAATGATTCAAGTACTACTCTATCCTTACTTTCGCTAATTTTTCCTAGTTTATCACTCGGGGATGAGCGATGGGTAATTAGTATCTACTGTAACGACATGTTCCCGTCATTATGGAAAAGCCAATGCGAAAAGAATTGGTCCAGAAAAACTTTTGGGTAGTGACTTGGGAATTCCTAGCCTAGTCCAAATTTGGATGAAATCTGAGTCAAGTGAGATCTAGGGAAATCTGGTAATGAATTTTATCACATGAGTGGATAGCCAAGAAGTTAAGGAGCCCGTACAGCTTTACGAAATCAAATTCGAGCTAGTAGAACTCTCGAAATTGATCTTAGCGTGAACGAGTAGTTTTTGAACGTCAAGGGTTGAAGGTGTGTTGTGAAATGGGAGTTTGGAACTCAAATTCCGACTCTGTCTCTGTGCAAACCTCCAGGGAGGGATTAATCTTTCCAGGGCGGGGACGCTATGGCGGGATAGGGTCCGTTGTAGCAGGCCAGTCGCGACTTAAATCGGGTAAAAACTCCAAAAATGTTATTTTCTGCAGAAGTTTGTTCTTGAGAGCTAAGGGACGACCCATGGCAAACTCTTGACAGTTTTCCACCTCTTCTAGCTCTAAAGGTAAGAGCTTTACTCCCCTAATCCATTTTTTGATTCGTAGAACTTAGATTATTAAGAAATTATCATTGGGGGAGGGTTTTGACCTGAAACTAATGTTGGAAAAAGGCCTAATTGAACCTTAGGATCTTGGGTTTGTCCATGGATAGATAGATTGATTATTTTCCGGGTAAATTAGGACTTATTTATTGATCGTTGCATTAATTGATTGTTTTTAGACCAAGAACAAGCGGAAATAATTTGGAAAGGGAAGGCTCAAGTGTCTTAGGAGGATTCAAGCTTGATTTCGAGGTAGGTGATGGTTTGATTTCATGTTTGTGTGATATATGTCGGTAATTGTTTCATTGTAATGCATGCATGTATGTGAATGAGGCATTGTAGATCAAACCTAATGAAATGAGTATGAATGAACAATTGCATGCCATGAACCTAATACTTGATTGTATGATTATGAGTATGTTCATTATGGGTGTGATTGTGATTGTGGTTGTGCTGATTGGATCGGGTGTCACGTTTCGACACATTTATTGGATCGGGTGTCATGTTTTGACACAAACATTGGATCGGGTGTCACGTTCTGACACATATATTAGATCGGGTGTCACGTTCCGACACATATATTGGATTGGGTGTCACGTTCCGACACACTAACAGTTTGGGTGTGGGTTCCATGAGAGGACAATTGTACTGTCGTATCTACTTGTTATTGAGAATGTGGAATTGTACAATGCTCCTAAAATGATAACTGATTTGTATATTCTGTATATGTGTGTTTATTGTGTTGTGGTTGCTTGTATATGTTTTGCTTACTACAATAGTCGTGTGATCCTACCAGTACACTGTGGTTGTATACTGATACTGCACTTGCTTGTTCTTCGTTGAATACAGGGTATCTTCAGGCGGCTACTGATAGACCTCAGCTAGGAGATAAGTAATAGATATCGAATTCGATGGTGAGCCAGTTCTTTTAGGCTGCCATGGATCCTTCATTTTTTTTAGTCCATTCTATTCGGACTCAAACTAGTGTTAGATATTTCTTATGTTTGGTTGGGGTTGTACGCTTTTTTCTTAGACTTGTTGAATTAGAGTTTTGGTACAATGACTTTCAGTTCTAGGGGTTAACTTCCGGAATAGTTGTTAGTTGTTTGTTGAACTTCCGGAGTTTATGGGAACTCGTATTTCTTTAGTCATTTAAACCTACTTCCATATCTTTAAATGCTTAGTTTTTGGTTAAGGTTGCTTAGTCTGGTTGTAGTAATGGTTCTCCCACAGGAGGGTTAGTGTGGGTGTCAATCACGACGGTCTAGGTCATGACACAGTGACTCAGTGGGTGAGTTTAGATCTATTGTTTTGATTCTAATTTTATTTATGGACTTAGATATTGTATGACTTAATTGTTAAGCTTTAATTTGGCAATAGGAAGGTTGGTGTTGGTAAATTTTTGCTTTAATTTGGCAATAGGAAGGTTGGTGTTGGTAAATTTTCTCCTAAATTTCACCTTCCAAAGTTCACGGATCGGAAAACCAAAGTTCCAACTTCCAACCAAAATCAAAATTTGAAAAAGATTAAAAACCAAAGTTCCAACTTTCAACCAAAATCAAAATTTGAAAAAGTTAAGGAATATCACTAAAACAAAAAAAGGCAACTCAAGCTCAACTCCAACTTAGAATGGCTTCTGTAAGAATGGCTAAAAAATTAAGTGAATGGCTAGGAAATTTAGAGAATGAAGAGAGTGCCTTGAAATGCAATGAGTTGCATTCTATTAGCTGTGAGATGCAGTGAGTTGCATTCTATTTTCCAAGTGATGCTTTCAAAAGTCGAAAATCTTGAATAGATTAAGGAATTA